>ML660200.1:64648827-64890296 GCA_007570785.1 Antilocapra americana | reverse complement strand
CTGTCTTTTCACCTTGCTTATAGTTTCCTTTGTTGTGCAAAAGCTTTTAATTTTAATTAGGTCCCATTTGTTTATTCGTGTTTTTATTTCCAATATTCTGGGAGGTGGGTCATGGAGTATCCCGCTTTGGATTATAGCAGAGAGTGTTTTGCCTATGTTATCCTCTAGGAGTTTTATAGTTTCTGGTCTTATGCTTAGATCTTTAATCCATTTTGAGTTTATCTTTGTGTATGGTGTTAGAAAGTGATCTAGTTTCATTCTTTTACAAGTGGCTGTCCAGTTTTCCCAGCACCACTTGTTAAAGAGGTTGTCTTTTCTCCATTGTATATTCTTGGCTCCTTTGTCAAAGATAAGGTGTCCATAGATGCGTGGATTTATCTCTGGGCTTTCTATTCTGTTCCATTGATCTATGTTTCTGTCTTTGTGCCAGTACCATACTGTCTTAATGACTGTGGATTTGTAGTATAGCCTAAAGTCCGGGAGGTTGATTCCGCCGGTTCCATTCTTCTTTCTCAAGATTGCTTTGGCTATACGAGGTTTTTTGTATTTCCATACAAATTGAGAAATTATTTGTTCTAATTCTTTGAAAAAGACCTCTGGTAGCTTGATAGGAATTGCATTGAATCTATAGATTGCTTTGGGTAGTATACTCATTTTCACTATGTTGATTCTTCCAATCCACGAACACGGCACATTTCTCCATCTGTTTGTGTCCTCCTTGATTTCTTTCATCAGTGTTTTATAGTTTTCTATATACAAGTCTTTTGATTCTTTAGGTAGAAATACTCCTAAGTATTTTATTCTTTTTGTTTCGATGGTGAATGGAATTGTTTCCTTAATTTCTCTTTCTGATTTCTCACTGTTAGTGTATAGGAATGCCAGGGATTTCTGTGTGTTGATTTTGTATCCTGAAACTTTGCTATATTCACTGATTAGCTCTAGTAATTTTCTCGTAGAGTCTTTAGGGTTTTCAATATAGAGGATCATGTCATCTGCAAACAGAGAGAGTTTTACTTCTTCTTTTCCAATCTGGATTCCTTTGATTTCTTTATCTGCTCTGATTGCTGTGGCCAAGACTTCCAAGACTATGTTGAAAAGTAGTGGTGAGAGTGGGCACCCTTGTCTTGTTCCTGACTTCAGGGGGAATGCTTCCAGCTTTTCACCATTGAGGATAATGTTTGCTGTGGGTTTGTCATATATAGCTTTTATTATGTTGAGGTATGTTCCTTCTATTCCTACTTTTTGGAGGGTTTTTATCATAAATGGATGTTGAATTTTGTCAAAGGCTTTCTCTGCATCTATTGAGATAATCATGTGATTTTTATTTTTCAATTTGTTAATGTGGTGTATTACATTGATTGATTTACGAATATTGAAGAAACCTTGCATCCCTGGGATAAAGCCTACTTGATCATGATGTATGATCTTTTTGATGTGTTGTTGGATTCTATTTGCTAGAATTTTGTTGAGGATTTTTGCATCTAAGTTCATCAGTGAAATTGGCCTGTAGTTTTCTTTTTTTGTGGCATCTTTGTCGGGTTTTGGAATTAGGGTGATGGTGGCCTCATAGAATGAGTTTGGAAGTTTACCTTCCTCTGCAATTTTCTGGAAGAGTTTGAGTAGAATAGGTGTTAGCTCTTCTCTAAATTTTTGGTAGAATTCAGCTGTGAAGCCATCTGGTCCTGGGCTTTTGTTTTTTGGAAGATTTCTGATTACGGTTTCAATTTCCGTGCTTGTGATGGGTCTATTAATATTATCTATCTCTTCCTGGTTTAGTCTTGGAAAGTTGTACTTTTCTAGGAATTTGTCCATTTCATCCAAATTGTCCAGTTTATTTGCATATAGTTGCTGATAATAGTCTCTTATGATCCTTTGTATTTCTGTGTTTTCTGTTGTGATCTCTCCGTTTTCATTTCTAATTCTGTTGATTTGGTTCTTCTCCCTTTGTTTCTTGATGAGTCTGGCTAACGGTTTGTCAATTTTATTTATCTTCTCAAAGAACCAGCTTTTGGCTTGGTTGATTTTTGCTATGGTCACTTTTGATTCCTTTGCATTAATTTCTGCCCTGATCTTTAAGATTTCTTTCCTTCTACTAGACCTGGGCTTCTGCATCTCTTCCCTTTCTAGTTGCTTTAGGTGTATAGTAAGGTCATTTATTTGATTTTTCTCTTGTTTCCTGAGGTGAGCTTGTATTGCTATGAACTTTCCCCTTAGCATTGCTTTCACAGTGTCCCATAGGTTTTGAGCTGTTGTGTTTTCATTTTCATTCGTTTCCATGCATAACTGAATTTCATTTTTAATTTCTTCTGCGATTTGTTGGTTATTCAGCAGTGTGTTGTTGAGCCTCCATATGTTGGAAGTTTTGAGAGGTTTTCTCCTGTAGTTGATATCTAATCTCACTGCATTGTGGTCAGAAAAGATGCTTGGGATGATTTCAATATTTTTGAATTTATCAAGGTTAGATTTATGTCCCAGGATGTGATCTATTCTGGAGAAGGTCCCGTGTGCACTTGAGAAAAAGGTGAAATTCCTTGTTTTGGGGTGGAATGACCTATAGATATCAATTAGGTCTAGTTGATCTATTGTATCATTTAAAGTTTGAATTTCCTTGTTACTTTTCTGTCTAGTTGATCTATCCATTGGTGTGAGTGGTGTATTAAAGTCTCCCACTATTATTGTGTTGTTGTTGATTTCCCCTTTCATACTTGTTAGCATTTGCCTTACATATTGTGGAGCTCCTATGTTAGGTGCATAAATATTTATAATTGTTATTTCTTCTTCCTGGATTGATCCTTTGATCATTATGTAATGTCCATCTTTATCTCTTTTCACTGCCTTTATTTTAAAGTCTACTTTATCTGATATGAGTATTGCCACTCCTGCTTTCTTTTGGTCTTTATTCGCATGGAATACCTTTTTCCAGCCTTTAACTTTCAGTCTATATGTGTCCCTAGGTGTGAGGTGGGTCTCTTGTAGACAACATATATAGGGATCTTGTTTCTGTATCCAGTCGGCCAATCTTTGTCTTTTGGTTGGGGCATTCAGCCCGTTTACATTTAAGGTAATTATTGATAAGTATGGTCCCGTTGCCATTTATTTTATTGTTTTGGGTTCCAGATTATCTATCTCATCCGTGTTTCCTATCTAGGCAAGTTCCTTTAGCATTCGTTGGAGGGCTGGTTTGGTGTTACTGAATTCTCTCAGTTTCTTCTTGTCTGAGAAAATTTTGAATTCTCCTTCAAATTTGAATGAGATCCTTGCTGGGTACAGTAATCGGGGTTGTAGATTGTTTTCTTCCATCACTTTAAGAATGCTCTGCCATTCCCTTCTGGCCTGAAGCGTTTCTGTTGAGAGATCAGCTGTTATCCTTATGGGATTCCCCTTGTGAGTTATTTTTTGCTTCTCCCTTGCTGCTTTTAATATTTGGTCTTTGTATTTGATATTTGTTAATTTGATTAATATGTGTCTTGGGGTGTTCCGTTTGGGGTTCATTCTATTTGGGACTCTCTGTGTTTCTTGGACCTGAGTGGCTATTTGCTTCCCCAATTTAGGGAAATTTTCAACAATTATCTCTTCAAGGATTTTCTGATGGTCTTTCTTTTTGTCTTCTTCTTCTGGGACGCCTATGATTCGAATATTGGTGCGTTTAATATTGTCCCAGAGGTCTCTAAGATTGTCCTCATTTCTTTTAATTCTTTTTTCATTTTTCCTTTCTGTTTCATTTATTTCTGCCATTCTGTCTTCTACCTCACTTATCCTGTCTTCTATCTCTGTTATTCTACTGTTGGTTCCCTCCAGGGTGTTTTTGATCTCATTTATTGCATTATTTATTGTATTTTGACTCTTTTTCATTTCTTCTAAGTCCTTGTTAAAGCTTACCTGCATCTTCTCAATCCTTGCCTGCAGGTTATTGAACTGCAGCTCCAACTTATTTTCCAGGTTTTGGATCATATTCACTATCCTTATTCAGAATTCTTTGTCAGGTAGACATCCTATCTCTTCGTCTTTTGTTTGGTCTAGGGGGTATTTATCCTGTTCTTTTACTTGCTGGGTATTTCTCTGCTTTTTCATCTTGTTTATCTTGCTGTGTTGCCCCTTTATTGTGGGGGTTCCTCACTATGGGAGGGGTTAGATGTGTGGTTTGTAGAAGTTTCCTGGATGGGAAAGCTCGTGTGGTGTTCTGGTGGGTGGATCTGGGTTTCCTCACTGTAACTAACACTGGAGTGTCCAGTAAAGAGATTTGAGGTGTCGGTGGACTTGATTTGACCTTGGGCAACCTGTGTATTGAAGCTCCTGGCAGTGTTCCTACGTTGCTGGTGAATTTGCTTGGTATATATTACTCTGGAGCTTGTTGGCCCTTGGGGGTTGATTAATTTCAGTTTTGGTATGGAGGAGGTTGATGAGTTCCTATCGATTAATTAACTCTTGGATCCAGGAGTTTTCTGGAATTCTCAGGGTCTGGGTTTAGTCTCCTGTCTTCCAGTAGCCTCAGGGCTCTTTTATCTCTGCACTGATGGTGGCAGAACCTCTAGTTTAGTGATGAGAAGTTTCTTCACAGTGAGGGACACCTTGAAGATCTCTGTGAACTATTATATTTTAATGGTCCTCATTGCGTAGACAGTCTCAGTTCTGTAAACATAACTCCTTAAAAGTACTTCTCTTCCTCTGTCACCTTTCTCTTGGGGTTGTGATCCTCAGAGGGATTGCTGTGCTGAAGCCAGGAAGCTGTCTCATCGTCTCTTTCAAGACCACGCAGTGGGGAGGTCTTCCTCCGAGAGAATCCGAGTCACAGCGCCAGATGTGGGGCCTCTCTTTTTCCTTTTCTCTCTGACTCTCTAACCTGCCCTGTAGCGCTCCAGGGAAGGAGTCAGAAAGCTGGGCAAGCCCTCGGTCTCAGACAGAAGGACCCTCCGAAGTTATCTTCCGAGGATGGGAGCCTCTGGAAGATCAGCCCTGAGGAGGGGTTGAGCGAACAGCCCACCCCACAGCCTCCCTCGTCCGGAGACAGACACTCAGAAGCGGCGGGGGTTCTGTCAAAGCAGTTTTCCTGAAGCATGTTAATTGTCATGTGTCTAATCAATCGCCAGCCCAGGATTGATGCTCGGGGCTGGTACAGTGAGATTTCCCGGGGGGGAGGGAGGAGGGAGGGAGGTTCCGGAGGGGAAGCATATGTAAACCCATGGTGATATCATGACAATGTATGGCAAAAACAATAAAAATAAATAAATAAATAAAATAAATAAATAAAAGGATGGTAACACAGAGGGGAAAAAAAAAAAAAGAGTCCTGGAGTGGGTTGCCATTTCCTTCTCCAGGGGATCTTCCCAACCCAGGGATTGAACCTGGGTCTTCTACATTGCAGGCAGACGCTTTACCCTCTGAGCTACCTGGGAAGCCTGATGATGACTGTAATAAAGCAGATATTAGCTACCAAATGCTGTTTAAGTAATTTACAGGGATGAACTCAATCCTGACAATCCTATAAGATAGAAATTTTATTCTCCTATTTTAAAGATGAGAAAACAGACACACAGAGAAGTAAGAAGCTTTGCATAGCCAATAAGCAACAGACTTGGACTCTGAATAAGAGAATAAATCAAGAATTATATTGGCTGTGAATAATTTATAGTAGGTAATATTGACAAAAGAGGCTTATTATGCCCAGAGACCAGCTGGGATAAGACACCTCAACCAGAGGCCATGAGGATCAGATTCCCCTTCCCCAATGCCAGGAGAATATGTAAACTCTTTGGGGACTTTAGATCATTAGTGGGAAGCAACATAGGGCACAAAGGAGGCGGGAGAACCCTGTATGCTTATATAAAGGTAAGATACGTTCCTATTTCATATCTATCTCTTTGAACATGTATTTATTTACTGTCATGTCTCTAGAAAACATGTGAGTAAGGCTGTCATCTATGCTTTTAAAAGCAATGCTGGGAAGTAAACTGTTTCACTTTGGTGGTCTTCCTTAATCTCTTTTATGTTCAAGGTTTCTATTCTAAGCCTGTTGCTTACTTTCAGCAAATGCTATACTAGAGACTAAGATAAGATGACTCTGTAACCTTTGATTTTTAGGCTTTGGAAGAGTACTTAGGGAAATACTTCCCAACAGTGAAATGTAGGTAATAGTCATTTGGTTTACCTACAGATAAACTTTCCTGCTCTGGGCTTCCCCAGTGGTTCAGTGGGTAAAGAAGCTACCTGCAATTCAGGAGACACAGGAGAAGCAGGTGTGATCCCTGAGTCAGGAAGATGCTCTGGAGGAGGAAATGGCAACCCACTCCAGTGTTCTCGGCTGAAAACTCCCACGGACAGAGAAGCCTAGTGGGCTACAGTCCATGGGGTTGCAAAGAGTCAGACACAATTGAACACATATATATACTTATGTGTGTGTGAGTATGTATGTGTATATAAATATGTAAGTATGTGTGTAAATACATTAAAAAAAATAGAGCCCGTAGGAGTACAAATATTCACAGTGAGTATTGCTGGGGAGTAGAACTATGGGTACTTTTAATTTTTTTCTTTGTATTACCTGAAGGTTTTTTTCTTGGTGGTATGGGGGTGATGTATGTTACTGCAATAATAAGAAAAAAATTCATTTTAAAGAGTTTAATGAGTAAAAAGAATAAAAAGTGAAACTGCAAAAGAAAATAGAGATGTACAGAAATCCCTATGCCCTCTGAGCTGAGGCAGAAACAAGGTAATAGTTCTTCTGATATGAATCTCATTTTCAGAATGTATAATAATTAAGATATGATGAAAAAGGATTTTTAATAATTTTGAATTAATTTCTTCTTTTTACTTTTGGGATTCAATTTGTATATTAAGTTGAGAATGTTATACATTTTAAATTCTCCCAACTTATTAACTTAATTGCAAATATTAACAAATTAATACTTGCATACTGCCTACAATGTGCTTACTGCTATGGTAAGTTCCATAGAAGGTAAAGACATGTACTTTTAATATGTTAAACTTTCCACCAAGACAGTCTGTATGTGTGTTAGCTGCTCAGTCATGTCTGACTCCCCGTAACTCCATGGGCCCATTAGGCTTCTCTGTCCACAGGATTCTCCAGGCAAGAATACTGGAGTGGGTTGCCGTGTCCTTCTCCAGGGATCGAATTTGGGTCTCCTGCATTGCAAGTGGATTCTTTACCATCTAAGCCACCAGGGAAATCCATGGGAGTCAGTCTGGCATGACACAACAATAATATTGTGTAAATTTGTAAATTTGCTGGTCAAAAATCTCAGCAAAATAAACACTGCTTCAAATTTCCATGTAACATGGCATCTTCAGTAAAGATATTACTATTGGTCCACTATCAACAAAGTATGCTTTTTTGAATAATGGTAGTAAGTTCATTATTCACACAAATTTGAAACTCTGGTTAGAATCAGAAATAACTAATAGCTAACTTAACAACCCATATAGGATTAAACCCATATATAAATTAAATTGTTATCTAAGGATGATAATAAAAGTGAAAGTCTCTCAGTCATGTCCAACTCTCTGCCACCCCAAGGACTATACAGTCCATGGAATTGATGGTTTATAACTACTATTTTTTGAGTGTTTAATATGTTCCAGGTACAAAGCTAAGCACTTAATCATTATCACCATTTAATTTCTTAGAAGATTTAGACCCACAGGTTATACAAGTAGCTCAAATTCACATATTTACTAGTGAGGATTCAAACCTACTACCCTCTGGCTACAAAGTACCACATCACATCGTCATTAAATATTTTATGTATTTAGTCACTATGTAATGCTAAAGTAAATCGAAATGATTTGTGAACTAGTAAAGGTTTAAAATTTTATACTTATAAAAAGTATCTAAATACTTTAAATCCATGTTTGAAAACTTCAGAGCCAGCAAAGTACAAAAATAAAAAAAGTCACCATCAAGCCAAAGCATATGCAGATGGAGAAGATGGAAGTTAAGGGATAAAAATTAATCTTTTTTCCTGTTACTAATTTATCATGCAGCCACCAAAAAAAAAAGAAAAAACTTCAACTGTTAGGTAAAATTTAGGGAACAAAAGAAAATAAGTTCCCACAACCAGATATTTTTGCTATGTTTGCTTAAACCCTTAACCAATCAACAATTTGATGAGACAGGTATTATTACTTCATTAAAAAAAACATAGATTCAGAAAGTTTGAATAACTTGTATCCAGTTGGTAAGTGACAAAATTGGGATTCAACAAAAGAAAGCACAATTAGAAAATTAATGAGCTGTACTGTAGCATTTATGTGTGTTGATCACTGACTACTACACTTATGTAACTAATTTACAGACTAAACTAGTTTTCTGATATGATATGCAAGACCTAGGAATAAAAACATCTGCAAAAGTTTAAAAGCATTTATTTTAAATTCTCTACTTGAAGACTAATGAAATAACTTCCTAGCCATGGTACATGTATCCATTTTCCATGACTAAAAATCTAGTAATAAAAGGGGAAAATTCATATTATTTCTGAATTTTAGAACTGAAAAGATTTTAATGACTAAAAAGGGAAACAAGATGTTTAAGACAAATGTGTATCAATAGACATTTTCTTTTTTTGCACCACAATGCTCCAATGCTTCAATAAAGCCTACACTATCAGGTTGCTAAATTGAAATCTTCTGTTTTAAATTTCAAAAACCAGGGATTTAGAAAAGCATCATTCTGAATTATCTTTGAAGTTCCATGGCATCCAACATCATCATATGAAATAAGAAATAGAAGCATCTTTTTAATGCTACATACTCCATTCTCATCATCTTTTAATATACCAAGGGAACACTCCATGCCAAGATGGGCTCGATAAAGGACAGAAATGGTATGGACCTAACAAAAGCAGAAGATATTAAGAAGAGGTGGCAAGAATACACAGAAGAACTGTACAAAAAAATGTTCATGACTCAGATAATCACAATGGTGTCACTCACCTAGAGCCAGACATCCTGGAACGTGAAGTCAAGTGGGCCTTAGGAAGCATCACTACAAACAAAGCTAGTGGAGGTGTAGGAATTCCAGTTCAGCTATTTCAGATCCTAAAAGACGATGCTGTGAAAGTGCTGTACTCAATATGCCAGCAAATTTGGAAAACTCAGCAATGGCCACTGGACTGGAAAAGGTCAGTTTTTATTCCTGTCCCAAAGAAAGGCAATGCCAAAGAATGCTCAAACTACCGCACAATTGCACTCATCTCACACACTAGTAAAGTAATGCTCACAATTCTCCAAGCAAGGCTTCAGCAATACATGAACTATGAACTTCCAAATGTTCAAGCTGGTTTAGAAAAGGCAGAGAAACCAGAGATCAAATTGCCAACATCTGCTGGATTATCAAAAAAGCAAGAGAGTTCCAGAAAAACATATACTTCTGCATTATTAACTATGCCAAAGCCTTTGACTGTGTGGATCACAATAAACGGTGGAAAATTCTTAAAGAGATGGGACTACCAGACCATCTGACCTGTCTCTTGAGAAACCTGTATGCAGGTCAGGAAGCAGCAGTTAGACCTGGACATGAAACAACAGACTGGTTCCAAATAGGAAAAGGAGTATGTCAGGGCTGTATATTGTCACCCTGCTTATTTAACTTATATGCAGAGGACATCATGAGAAACGCTGGGCTGGAAGAAACACAAGCTGGAATCAACATTGCTGGGAGAAATGTTAATAACCTCAGATATGCAGATAACACAACCTTTATGGCAGAACATGAAGAGGACCAAAAAAGCCTCTTGCTGAAAGTGAAAGAGGAGAGTGAAAAAGTTGGCTTAAGGCTCAACATTAAGAAAACTAAGATATGGAATCTGGTCCCATCACTTCATGGCAAATAGCTGGAGAAACAGTGGAAACAGTGTCAGACTTTATTTTTCTGGGCTCCAAAATCACTGTAGATGGTGATTGCAGCCATGAAATTAAAAGACACATACTCCTAGAAAGGAAATTTATGGCCAACCTAGATAGCATATTGAAAAGCAGTGACGTTACTTTGCCAACAAAGGTCCATCTAGTAAAGGCTATGGTTTTTCCAGTGGTCACGTATGGATGTGAGAATTGGACTATAAAGAAAGCTGAGCGTCGAAGAATTGATGCTTTTGAACGATGGTGTTGGAGAAGACTCTTGAGAGTCCCTTGGACTGCAAGGAGATCCAACAAGTCCATCCTAATGGAGATCAGTCCTGGATGTTCATTGGAAGGACTGATGTTGAAGCTGATACTCCAATACTTTGGCCACCTGATGCAAAGAGCTGAGTCATTGGAAAAGACCCTGATGCTGGGAAGGATTGGGGGCAGGAGGAGAAGGGGAAGACAGAGGATGAGATGGCTGGATGTCATCACTGACTTGATGGACATGGGTTTGGGTAGACTCTGGGAGTTCGTGATGGTCAGGGAGGCCTGGCATGCTGCAGTTCATAGGTCACAAAGAGTTGGACATGACTGAGTAACTGAACTGAACTGAACTGAATTTATAGAATCATAGATTTTTAAGCATGGTAAGAGCATCTAGTCCAACAACTTAATGTTAAGAAAGGGGAAAATTAGGATCCAGGGAATTTTGAAGAATTTCTCCATGACTGTTTGTGAATTAGTGCCTGAGTGGAGACTGAAACTTAGGCTTCCTGATATCAAGTCTAAAACTCATTATTCAATCTATTACACCGCGATACTACCTTCATTCTATTTTGGAAAGTGTCAAGTAGTAACTATAGCATATTTAAATCCTGGGTCCCTAAGCGAAGGGTTCAGAAGTCCTCACTCTTCTATTGAGAAAGTTAGTTAGACATATTCTTAGAGTGGTTATCTACTTAATATTTACCCTAAATGCACACTGATCTGGTATAAATTCAGAATAAATAGTCTCCTGATGAAAGGGGATGCAGATTACTAGTGGCCCTACCTATAATGTAAAGGCTTCTTGGTAATACTTAAAAGAGCAGTAACAACATATTTGGATACAAATTTATAATTTACAATGTCATTTCACATATTAAGATAATTAAGATATTAAGCTAAGATAGCTGAAGACCCTCAAACAAGCTTCTTTTTAAAATTCACTTTACCAAGGTATAGCTTAAATACAAAAAAACCAAAGCACACCCACTTAAAGCATATGTGTGCTGAGTGCTAAGCCACTTCAGTCTGTCTGACTCTTTGTGACACTGTTGACTGTAGTCTCCCAGGCTCCTCTGTCCATGGGATTCTCTGGGCAAGAATACTCGAGTAGGTAGCCATTTCCTTCTCCAGGGGACTCAGGAATCAAACCCACATCTCTTACGCCTCCTGCACTGGCAGGCAGGTTCTTTACCACCAGTGCTACCTGGGAAGCTGTTAGTTGCTCAGTAGTCTCCGACTCTGTGACTCCATGGACTGTAGCTTGCCAGGATCCTCTCTCCATGAAATTCTCCAGGCAAGTATCCTTTCTCCAGGGTATCTTTCTGATCCATTGATCTGAGCCAGGGATCTAATCCATGTCTCCTGCACTGCAGGCATATTCTTTACAGTCTGAGCCACTGGGGAAGCCCTTAGAGTTTATGGTTTGAGTTTCTTGGTTTGTTTTTGGCTTAAGATAGAACAAAGAGTTCTTATCAATGTTTAGGAACTTGGGAGTGGCTTAGTTGGGTTCTTTGGTTCCAATGTTCTTACAACTCAGTCCAGTCACTCAGTCATGTCCGACTCTTTGTGACCCCAGAGGCTGCAGCAGGCCAGGCTTTCCTGTCCATCACCAACTCCCGGAGTTTATTCAAACTCAAGTCCATCGAGTTGGGGATGCCATCCAACCATCTCATCCTCTGCTGTCCCATTCTTCTCCTGCCTTCAATCTTTCCCAGCATCAGGGTCTCTTTTCCCATGAGTCAGTTCTTCACATCAGGTGGCCAAAGTATTGGAGCTTCAGCTTCAGCATCAGTCCTTCCAAGGAATATTCAGGGCTAGTTTCCTTTAGGATGGACTGGTTGGATCTCCTTGCAGTCCAAGGGACTCTCAAGAATCTTCTCCAACACCACAATTCAAAAGCATCAATTCTTTGGCACTCAGCTTTCTTCACTGTCCAACCCTCACATCCATACACGACTACTGACTGGAAAAACCATAGCTTTGACTAGATGGACCTTTGTCAATGAAATAATGTCTGCTTTTTAATATGCTGTCTAGGTTGGTCATAATTTTTCTTCCAAGGAGCAAGTGTCTTATAATTTCATGGCTGCAGTCACCATCTGCAGTGATTTTGGAGCACCCAAAAATTAAGTATCTTACTGTTTCCATTGTTTCCCCATCTATTTCCCATGGAGTGATCAGACCAGATGCCATGATCTTAGTTTTCTGAGGGTTGAATTTTAAGCCAATTTTTTCACTCTCCTCTTTCACTTTCAGCAAGAGGCTTTTTTGGTCCTCTTCACTTTCTTCCATAAGGGTGATGTCATCTGCATATCTGAGGTTATTGATATTTCTCCTGGCAATCTTGATTCCAGCTTCAACCAGCTCAACATTTCTCAAGATGTACTCTGCATATAAGTTAAATAAGCAGGGTGACAATATACAGCCTTGACATAGTCCTTTTCCAATTTGGAACCAGTTTGTTGCTCCATGTCCAGTTCCAACTGTTCCTTCTTGACCTGCATACAGATTTCTCAGGAGGCAGGTCAGGTGGTCTGGTACTCCCATCTCTTGAAGAATTTCCCAGTTTGTTGTGATCCACACAGTCAAACGCTTTGGCATAGTCAATAAAGAAGAAATAGATGTTTTCCTGGAACTCTCTTGCTTTTCCTATGACCCAATGGATATTGGCAATTTGATCTCTGGTTCCTCTGCCTTTTCTAAATACAGCTTGAACATCTGAAAGTTCATGGTTCACGTACTGTTGAAGCCTGGCTTGAAGGACTTTGAACATTACTTTGCTAGTGCGTGAGATAAGTGCAATTGTGTGGTAGTTTAAACATTCTTTAGCATTGCCTTTTTCTTTGGTATTGGAATGAAAACTGACTATTTCCAGTCCTATGGCAACTGCTAGGTTTCCCAAATTTGCTGGCATATTAAGTGCAGCACTTTCACAACATCATCCTTTAGGATCTGAAATAGCTCAACTGGAATTCCATCACCTCCACTAGCTTTGTTCATAGCGATGCTTCCTACGGCCCAATTGACTTCACATGCCAGGATGTCTGGCTCTAGAGTGATCACACCATCATGATTATCTGGGTCATGAAGATTTTTGTATCTTTCTTCTGTGTATTCTTGACATTTCTTCTATTCTCCTTCTTTTAGGTCCATACAATTTCTGTATTTTGTTGTGCCCATCTTTGCATGAAAAGCTCCCTTGGTATCTCTAATTTTCTTGAAGAGATTCCTAGTCTTTCTCATTCTATTGTTTTCCTCTATTTCTTTGCATTGATCACTGAGGAAGGCTTTCTAGTCTCTCCTTGCTATTCTTTGAAACTCTGCATACAAATGGGTGTGTCTTTCCTTTTCTCCTTTGCTGTTTGCTTCTCTTCTTTTCTCAGCTCTTTGTAAGGTCTCCTCAGACAACCATTTTGTCTTTTTGCATTTCTTCTTTTTGGGGATGGTCTTGATCACTGCCTCCTGTACAATATCATGAACTTCTGTCCATAATTCTTCAGGGACTCTGTCTATAAGATCCAATCCCTTGAATCTATTTGTCACTTCCACTGTATAATCGTAAGGGATTGATTTAGGTCATACCTTAATGGTCTAGTATGACCATTAGTCAAATGGTCTACTTTCTTCAATTTCAGTCTGAATTTGGCAATAAGAAGTTCATGATTTGAGGTACAGTCAGCTCTTGGTCTTATTTTTGCTGACTATATAGAGCTTCTCCATATTTGGCTGCAAAGAATATAATCAATCTGATTTCGGTATTGACCATCTGGTGACATCTTTGTGTAGAGGCTCCTCTTGTCTTGTTGGAAGAGGAGTTGTTTGTTATGACCGGTGTGTTCTCTTGGCAAACCTCTGTTAGCCTTTGACCTGCTTCATTCTGTACTCCAGGGCCAAATTTGCCTGTTATTCCAGGTATCTCTTGACTTCCTACTTTTGCATTCCAGTCCCCTATAGTGAAAAATACATCTTTTTTTGCATTTTAGTTATAGAAGGTCTTGTAGATCTTCATAGAACCATTCAACTTCAGCTTCTTCAGCATTACTGATTGGGGCATAGACTTGGATTACTGAGACAGTGAATGATTTGCCTTGGAAATGAAGAGAGATCATTCTGTCGTTTTTGAGATTACACCCAAGTCTGCATTTCGGACTCTTTTGTTGACCATGATGGCTACTCCATTTCTTCTAAGGGACTCTTGCCCATGGTAGTAGATATAATGGTCATCTGAGTTAAATTCACCCATTCCCGTCTATTTTAGTTCACCGATTCCTAAAATGTCAATGTTCACTCTTGCCATCTCCTGTTTGATCACTTCCAATTTACCTTGATTCATGGATCTAACATTCCAGATTACTATACAATATTGTTCTTTACAGTATCGGACTTTGCTTCTATCACCAGTTACATCCACAACTGGGTTTTTTTTTTTTTTTTTTGCTTTGACTCCATCTCTTCATTCTTTCTGGAGTTATTTCTCCACTGTTCTCCAGTAGCATATTGGGCACCTACCGACCTGGGGAGTTCATCTTTCAGTGTCCTATCTTTTTGCCTTTTCATACTGTTTATGAGGTTCTCAAGGCAAGAATACTGAAGTGGTTTGCCATTCCCTTCTCCAGTGGACCACGTTTTGCCAGAACTCTCAGCCATGACCTGTCTGTATTGGGTGGCCTTACATGGCATGGCTCATGGTTTCATTGAGTTAGACAAGGCTGTGATCTGTGTGATCAGTTTGATTAGTTTTCTGTGACTGGTTTTCATTCTGTCAACCCTCTGATGGGTAAAAGGCTTATGGAAGCTTCCTGATGGGAGAGACTGACTGAGGGGACAACTGGATCTTTTTCTGGTGGACAGGGCCTTGCTCAGTGAATCTTTAACCCAATTTGCTATTGATGGGCGGGGCTGTTTTCCCTCCCTGTTGTTTGACCTGAGGCCAAACTATGGTGGAGGTAATGAAGATAATGGTGACCTCCTTCAAAACTGCCACATTCAGTGCCCCCGACCCTGTACCAGGTCACCACTGACCCATGCCTCCACCACAGGCTCCTGGACACTCACAGGCAAGTCTGGATTAGTTTCTTGTAAGGTCATTGCTCCTTTTTCCTGGGTCCTGGCACACACCTGGTTTTGTCTGAGCCCTCCAAGAGTCTGTTTCCCCAGTCCTATGTAAGTTCTGGTGGCTCTGTGGTGGAGTTAAGGGCAAGTTCCTCCAAGAGGCCTTACCATTCCCAGGTCTGCTGCACCCAGAGCCCCTGCCCCTGCAGCAGGCCACTGCTGACCCGTTTCTCCACAGGAGACACTCACTCAAAGTCAGGTCTGGCTCAGCCTCTGAGAAGTCTCCTGGTGCACATAAGGTTTTATTTGAGCCCTCCGATGGTCTCTGGCGGGTATAGGGTTTGATTCTAAATGCAATTTTTCCCCTCCTATCATCTTGCTGAGGCTTCTCCTTTGCTTATGGACATGGGATATTTTTTTCATAGGATCCAACATTCTCCTGTTAATGGCTGTTCAGCAGTGAGTTGTAATTTTGGAGCTCTCACAGGAGAAGATGAGCTCATGTCCTTCTACTCCACCATCTTAAATAACTCTTACAATGTTCTTACAAGTTGTAATTAAATTGTCTGCCTGGGTCTAGAGTCATGTCTGAAGGCTAGAGTGGAGCAAGAGGGTTGGCTTCTAAGATGGCTCACTCACTGGGCTCTCTGCAGAAGGCCTCAGTTACTTGCTGGCTGTTGGCTGTAAGGAATTGACCTCAGTTCCTGACCATGTAGACTTCTTCACTGGCTTGCTCAAGTGTCCTCACAAAATATAGGCTGGAATCTCCAGGTTAAATGAGTTTTGAAAAATATATACCAGTACATAACCACTACCACACTGAAGACACAGAACATTCCTATCATCCGAACAATTCCCTCAGGTACCTCCTCCTCTCAGTTCTGGCTCTGGAGTGTGTGTGTGTTTCTTTTGTAAAAGCACAGTTTCACAAAACCTGTTGCAGTCACATATAGTTACAGAAACATTAGTGGGATCATCAGGTCACCATTCAAACTTATTTCTTGTTGTCAGGTCCATACTTGAACAACTCTGCATCAGACAGATGACAGAACTTTAATATGCATGGAGTAAGAGGACAGATTAATCCTCTCAACAATCTTGCTCTAAGATAAGCTGCTTAGAAATGGTATTGTTCTCCAGTTTTGCAGTTTTCTTTATCAGTTTGTTGACCTGGAATTTTTGTGCCTCTTAACGATGCTATTCTAGATGGGCTTTCTCATGCTGTGAGTATATCTGTTTTTTTGGAAAGCTCATTAGTGGGGAATTTTTCTTCCTTTTCAAAATTTACACCTAGGGTTTATTTCTCTTTCCATAAAGGAAAAACTTGCCTTTCTGCTACCATTGATTAGGGTGCATTTTCTAGAACTTCGTATCAATGGAGTCACATATTATGTAAGTAACTTTTGTGTAGGGCCTCTTTTACTAAGCAGAATATTTTTGAGATCCATTCCTGTTGTGTCTATCAGTAGATCATTCCTTTTTATTGCTGAATAGTGTTCTATTATATAGTTATACCACAAAGTACTGAATAATTATTACATTTTAAATTCCATCAATAAAAACTTTGTGGGCATTTTCCTTTTGTTATATAAACACCTATAAATATCCTCACTTTTCTTCTTGCCCTACAAAGTCTAAAATATTTACTATCTAGCCCTTAAAAGAAAAAGTTTGTTAACCTGAGACAGACTAGCAGATTAGTTAGGAGCTGGGAGCTTGCTAGAAATGCAGACTCTCACACCCCACCATAGAACTATAGAATCTGAATCTGGATTTTAACAAGATCCCAGGTAACTCATAGATTTATCAAAATTTGAGAAGCACTGGTGCTTTCCTTTTGTTTTATAATTCTAACAAGAAACAACACATATTGTATATGTAAAAGTGTGTGCACCCCTGCATGTGTGTGTTAATAAGCCTAAAAGAGGTATTAATATCCATGACTTCCAGAAAATTATAACTGGTACTTAAAATAACATTAAAGTAAATAAATAAAAAATAAATAAAATAAAAAATAAACATAAAAACAAATAAACATAAAAAATATGGGGCTATATACAGGTTCTAATTCTAATTCTCTTGCTTAAAATGCTTCTTAGATATAAAGTATTCATGATTTTATAACCCTAAGAGTATAAAATAATTTTTAAAAATTCCCTATGAAAGCATTTTCCAAAAGAGCAAATGAAGCACAAATAAAAACTGCTCTGTCTTCTGTACAAGGATGTACCAGTGATTAGTAGAGATTAACAGATGATCATCTTCATGCATGTGATCAACAAGACCAAAAGGTCACCAGGGTTTTAGTTTACCATATGCTGCAGAATTCATGTGGCAAAACTACTTGGCATGTGCTTCCATTATACACACCTTTTAATCAACAAATTAGATGGAAAAAAATCATTTACTTACATTCCTGTCAACATTTGCTCAGTAAGTGTCTGGGACATGAAGATTTTTCTCTTCTTTATGTAAAATAGTATGATAAAAACATTTTCAAAACTGGAGAAAACTAGTTTATGCATATGCTTATTTTAAATTTACAGTAAGCAGTAACAAATAGTTTCGTTTATTACTAAACTCAGACAGACATTCTATTTGTAATCATCTCAAATAACTAACAGTTGTAACCTTTTTGGGTTTCCTAGATAACATTTGAAATTAAATTATATTTACTATTTTAGATAAAGAATTTTATACTTTCATTGATTTAATTGTATCAATTCTAAGTTATATTTGAGGCTCTTAAGACATTTCTTCAAAATAAATAAAACATTTAAATCTCTTTATTTAAATATCTATTTCATCATTGCTAGCCAGGAAATAGCAATTTTTCCTTTCAAACAATCTTTTCCAGAATTTCTTGATTCACTTTGTATCTTTTTGCACACATGCTAGTTCTAAATATATACCTGAACTCTAAATGACTTCTGTTCATATTAATAGTCCATAACAAGCTATTAAATCTTCCTTACAAGAAGCAACAATATGCCAAAACACTTGCTCTGCATTTCAGTACTTTAATGAAAAGAACTTATAAACACTGAAAAAAATAATTATAAAACAATCATTCCTTCATTAATAAATACTGTGTTCTCCTTTCATATAACAAAATTCAAAACAGTCAGAAACTATCAAAAAAAATTGTTCAAAGATCAGGATAAAGAGATTTAATTCCATTTTATATAAAAATATACATGTATTATGCTTAGAACAAGATTAGTTGGTATCTTTGAGCCCTTCAGCTATTCACCTAAATTAGCCCCACTTTAACAAGTGAAAACTGTTTCCATGTCATTGTCAAACTCTTATCAGGAAAAAAGTTTCATGAGAGCACAAGTTTTTATTTCCCTTTGGGGTTCTACTAATATTAATTATTCAGTCTTCAGATAGAGTCTAATTTGTGAAATAGCATAAAATTTATATTACATTATAACATCTAGTTTAAAAATAAGAAAATTTTAATAGTAGGAAAAATGTAATAAAAAGAAATGTGTCATTTAAAAGTGACATACTTCTCTGAGAAATACAATGGGGAAATGAAAAAGATTATATGAAGTCAAATAACCAACAGAAATGTAAAAAAGAATATGGCAAAATAAAATTATAGGTTTAAATACAGGTGACCGGAGAATCTATAATTCATAAGCAATAAGCCCTGATTTTAAAAAGTCAAGGGAAGTTTTTCACTCTGCAAGATACCCTTTCAAATTTGTAAGGTAATAATAGAGACAAACAGAAATCATTAATGATGTATGAGTCAGAACATTAGTTTAGAGTAAAAGCCAATTACAATTATGGAATCCGCATCTGTTCATTACAACTTTGTCAGTTTTCCAGGATATGAGGCTAGGCAGTTTTTACAAATGACGTAAATGGAAATGTGTTTAGAAACGGCTAAACAATGTGTGCAACATGCAAAAAATGTGATGTTACAGCTAAAAAGGAATTCACTCTTCTTCACATTGCTATTTATATAGACTCTTCTTGGTTCTATTTCTACGGACTTTTTTCTTACTGTGTATAATTCTGCCTTTAAGAGACTGACTCAACATTCCTTGAATGTTTAAAATTTCTACTACTTTGTCTATTAGAACAGGAAATATCTCCTACCAAGGTATACAGAATGGCTTACCAAAAAATCTAAATGCTTTTGAAAAATTGCATTAAGGTTGTCTGATGAGTGTGTGACAAATGTTCAGATGGGTAATCTTCTTAAGGTCATTTACAATTCACAGTCTCAGCGTTTTGGGAAATCAATGGCCTTCCTAGGACATGTCATATATATTCGAAAAGAGGCTGTCCAGATTAGCAAGAAAGAAAATTAACTGGAGTCACAACAAGTAGACTTAAAATGGCAAAATGATACAAAGTAATAAAGGAATCAGCCTAAAGAAAGTTAAGCAGAATTTTAAATATCAGATAAGTATTTCCCAAAGTATATTCCTTGACATCACAGTCCCTTACAAACTGAGAAAAAAAAACGGGTTTTATCTTAAATAAACTTCAAAAATGCTGAGGATTCTCCTTCCTCTAAGAGATTTGCAGTGCACATTAACATATAAAAGGCTCTGTGAGCAAAATACAGGAAAGGAAACCAACCTGCTTTTTGCACATGAAATTCCCAACCCTTTTTTGAAAATTTCAAAACACATATATTTCCACAGTAAACAATCTAGTAATGCTTTAGTTGATAATCATATTTAAGCAGCAAAATGTTATATGTAAAAATGGCCCATCCAGGAAACACTACTAGGTTAATTAGCTTATGACCTAAAGGAATTTAAGATTAAAGAAACAGAAGGGAGCTGAGACCTTTCTATACATATTACTCATTAACTCAACAGATATTTATTGAGCATTAATAGTGCCAAACATAAGTTAGACACTGTATAAAGCTTTGACCTTTTTAGGAAATTGCTCCTAACCCCAGCCTCACATTTCCCCACCAAAGACCTGGAATCTTTTTGAGAGATACTTCTGTTACATAAATAAACTGCCAATTTCAACTCTAATGCCTGGATAGCCTTGTTTCACAAGCTCTGACATTAGTAACGTCACTTAATAAGCAAAAATTCCTAAATGATAATAACAAAAGCAAGAGGAATTATATAAAAAAATTATTTGTATAGCAAAGGAAACCATCAACTAAATGAAAGGCAACCAAAGAAAAGTATCTACAAATCATGTATCCGGTAAAAGACAAATATCCACAAAATACAATGAACTCATAAGACTCAATAGCGAAAAAATGTAATTAAAAAAATAAAAGCAACCTAATGTCCACTGACAGATAAATAGATAAAGATGTGGTACACACACACACACACACACACACACACACACACACACACACACAAGAATACTACTCGGCCGAAGAATGAAAAAACGGCATTCGCAGCAACACAGATGGTAGAGATGATCATACTAAGTGAATAAGTCAGACAAAGAGACAAATATCATGTGATATCACTTATACACAAGATCTAAAAAATTATATAAATGAACTTAATAACTAAACAGAAATAGACTCACAGACCTAGAAAACAAACTGATGTCTACTAAAGGGGAAAGTGGGATGAATGCAAGCATGAATTAGGAGTTTGGGATTAACAGATATACAAAACAGATAAACAAGGACCTACTGTAGAGCGCAAGAAATTACATTCACTGTCTTGTAATAACCTATAACAGGAAAGAGTCTGAAAAAGAATATATACACATATATATCTGATGGATCATTTTCCTGTACACTTGAAACTAACACAACATTGTGAATCAACCATACATCAATAAAAAAAAATAAATAATTTAAAAATAAGAAAAAAAAAGGTTAAAAATGAGTGGAAGATCTGAACTGACATTTTCCCAAAGAAGACATACAAACAGCCAACAGGTACATGAAAAGGTGCTCTATATCATTAACTCAAAACGAAAAGGAGATATTACTGTATACTCATTAGGGTGGCTATTATAAAAAAATACTAGAGGTAACTAGTGTTGAGGAGAATGTGGAAAAAAGAGAACTCTTGTGCACTGTTGGTGGGAATGTAAACTGGTGCAGCCACTACAGAATATATTATGATGTTTCCTCAAAACACTAAAAAATGAACTACCATGTGATCCAGCAATTCCACTCCCTGGTAGAAGAAACTAGAAACAGTAGCTCAAAAAGATACATTCCCCTCAACCTGCCATGTTGGTTGCAGCATTATTTACAATAGCCAAGATAGGGAAACAACCTCAGTGTCCATAGATGGTGGATAATGAAAACTGGCATGTGAATGTGTGTGTGTATAAAAAAACATTATTCAGCTATAAAAAAGAATGAAATCTCACCATTTGTGGCAACACAGATGGAGCTTGAGGGCATTATGCCAAGTGAAACAAGTCAGACAGAGAAAGACAAATACTACATGATCATTCTTAAACTTAGGGTCAATCTTTTTATTATACAACCTCACAGATTCAGAGAAAAGTGATTGCCAAAAGCAGGGGATATGAGAAATGAATGAACTAGTTTTGGTTTTGGTTCTGGCCCAGGTGGTGCTGGTAAAGAACATGCCTGCCAATGCAGGAGATATAAGTGACATGGGTTCGAACCCTGTGTCAGGAAGATCCCCTGGAGAAGGGCATGGCAACCCACTCCAGTATTCTTGTGTGGAGAAACCCGCGGACAGAGGAGCCTGGAGGGCTACAGTCCCTGGGGTCATAAAGAGACTGACACTTTCACACTTTAGTTCAAATAAACTGAATTAGGGGGAAAAACAAACAAAAAAACCAAAATAAAACCCCTAGGGTCGGGGAATTTCTTTTAAGCAAGGGAAGCTGAAGCTGCATCACTTTTTCTCACTTCCATTGGTGAAATGTTTGTCATATAACAATGGCTTTGCTGCAAGGAAGACTGGAAATGTAGTCCAGGCTAGGCAGTCACATAAAAGTTATGGCTGTATTATTATTGAAGAAGAGAATGAAATTCCTTCTCACGGCCCATTTGCTCTTACTTCGTTGCTCAGTCGGGTCTGATTCTTTGCAACCCCAGTGACTGCAGCACCCCAGGCTTCCCTGTTCTTCACTCTTTCCCAGAGCTTGCTCAAACTCCTGTCCATCAAGTCACTGATGCCATCCGACCATCTTACCTTCTGTTGCCCGCTTCTCCTGCCTTCAATCTTTCCCAGCATCAGGGTCTTTTCCAATGGGTCGACTCTTTGCATCAGGTGGCCAAAGTACTGGAGTTCAGCTTCAGCATCAGTCCTTCCAATGAACACACAGGTCTGATCTCCTTTAGGATGGACTAATTTGATCTCCTTGCAGCCCAAGGGATGCTCAAGAAAGAGTCTTCTCCAGCATCTCAGTTCGAAGGCATCAATTCTTTGGTGCTCAGCCTTCCTTATGGTCCAACGCTCACATCCATACATGACTACCGGAAAAGCTATATAAACCTTTGTGGGCAAAGTAACGTCTCTGCTTTTTAATACACTGTCTAGGCTGGTCATAGCTTTCCTTCTAAGGAGCAAGGGTCTCTTCGTTTCATGGCTGCAGTCACCTCTGCAGTGATTTTGGAGACCAAGAAAATAAAGTCTGTCACTGCTTCCATTGTTTCTCCATCTATCTGCCATGAAGGGATGGGACCAGATGCCGTGATCTTCATTTTCTGAATGTTGAGCTTTAAGCCAGCTTTTCACTGTCCTCTTTCACCTTCATCAAGAGGCTCTTTAGTGCCTCTTTGCTTTCTGCCACAAGGGTGGTGTCTTCTGCATATCTGAGGTTATTGAAATATGGTCTATTTAACTATAAACAAAAAGTCAAGTTATTTGCTTCCTCCCTACCCACTATCCAATGTTGATGTGGAAACAGAATAACTATAATGAGACTCTTATTGGAAAAAGGAAGAATTATAAACACTAGCAGTCATTGAGCCATGGTGATTATTAAACACATGTAGCAAGTAATGCAAAGACTTCCTCTACGGACAGCAGATTAAATTCCTAGAGAAGGACAGAGCTCAGATTTTATCACTTGCTGTGGTAATAATTTCAGAATATATATTAAGTCACTATGCTGTACACCTTAAAATTATATAGTATATCAACTATATCTCAATAAATCTGAAAGAAAAAATTAATAAAAATAACTAAATGCTGATTATGTGAGAGATCTTTTCAAAACTGAAGAGGGAACAAATCAGTGAATGTCCAAGTTAAACAGTAATGAAGCAATGGTAGTGAAAACATCTTGTTCTCGGTAGTGGGCATGAGACATGGGATAACCCAAAAATGAGATACAGGCAATCACATGATGAATAATTTTTGATTTTTAGGTGTATAGTAATGATTCAGATATTTTAAATATCTTTAAGATATTCAGCAGATCCACATGACTTTTAAAATTAAATGTCACCAATTAATTCAGTTCAGTTCAGTTGCTCAGTTGTGTCCAAATCTTTGCGACCCCATGAATCACAGCACGCCAGGCCTCCCTATCCATCACCAACTCCTGGCATCTACCCAAACCCATGTCCATCGAGTCGGTGATGCCATCCAGCCATCTCAACCTCTGTCGTCCCCTTCTCCTCCTAATCCTTCTTCTCCTAATCCTTCCCAGCATTAAGGTCTTTTCCAATAAATCAACTCTTTGCATGAGGTGGCCAAAATATTGGCGTTTCAGCTTCCACATCAGTCCTTCCAATGAACACTCAGGACTGATCTCCTTTAGGATGGACTGGTTGGATCTCCTTGCAGTCCAAGGGACTCTCAAGAGTCTTCTCCAACACCACAGTTCAAAAGCATCAATTCTTTGGCGCTCAGCTTTCTTCACCATCCAACTCTTACATCCATACATGACTACTGGAAAACCCATAGCCTTGATTAGCCAGAACTTTGTTGGCAAAGTAATGTCTCTGCTTTTAAATATGCTGTCCAGGTTGGTCATACTGAAAAACAATCTTATTATCAGGTGACATATTCAGCCCAAAGGGCTCTCACTGGTCAATTCTTGGATAATTTGAAAAACAAATAACTAATTATAGCAATGGATTTTAACCACAGAATGAAAGAATCCATAAGCTGATATCAACAGAAGTAAATAAATAAAGAAAGGAAAGTTCTTTCTTAGAATTCCAACTAATAAATGTGGTATAAATGACAAAATTAGGGAAAAAATCATTTTTTCCTGAAATATAAAGAAAGACTGAGGCATTATCTCAGAGTGGCGGAGACTGAGACATGACAACTAAATGTACAACGAGGTCCCTGGGCCAAAGTACAGACAGTAGAAGGTCTAACAAAATCTGAAATAACTCTTTTTCTTCTGTTGCACAGCCTGCTTTGAAACCACCAACACAATTTCAATGTCTAGAGTGAGGCTGTCGTATAGAACTTTATGCAATGATGAAAATGGTTTACACCTATGCTCTCCAATACAACAGCCACTCAGCTGCTGAGTGATTGAAACAGGACCAGAGCAGAGTGACTGAGGAACTAAATTTCTGATTAATTTAATTTAAATTTACATGGCCACACGTGGCTATGGCTATCATACCTTAAGCACAGGTTTATATCAGTGTTAACTTCCTGATTTGATAATTGAGATTGTGTGACTTTCCATATCTTTAGTAAATAAACTGAAATTTTTAGAGGTTAAAAGGACATTATATGTGCAGCTTCAAGACTTTAAAGAGTTTCAGAGAAAAAAGAGAATGCTAAAGCAAAATGCTAATATTTGGAGTAACTATGTGAAAGGCCTATATAACTCTCTATTATTTTTGCAACTTTTGGTAAGACTAATGTTACTTCAATTTAAAAGCAAAAAGGATAAAATGGCTGCATAAAATCAATGTTGTTCCCACTAGAACTTAGTTGTAAATATAAAATTAGTGATCAAATTTTTATTCATGTCTATATTTTTCACTTCATTTTTTAAACAGAAGTGTTCAAATAATTCATTTTTTCATTAAAAAAACAACTCTTCTATCACTCCATAAACAAACTATTTACTCCTTGACACAAACTGTATTTTAAACTTTTGTAGTTAGCAGAGAAGAAAAGAGAGCAGAGCTCAGATTTCAGCCTGAGTATCGAATATGAAAAGCAGCAAAGTTATTTAAAAGTTAAGGTCACTCAGGAGAACACGAATATCATTTTTGGCATCTCTCTGAGGATGCAGGATATATACAGTCATTCCTTCTGAGTAAAAGAGAGAGCCCTGTGAAGAGTGAGATTTAGTGGGTTCATCCTAGGGAAGATAACAAAAAAAAAAGTTACTAGAAATCCCCCCATATGTGCTCAATCATATGTCAATGAAAAATAACGGAGAAGTTGCTGAATGGAAAACCTGTAAGATAAGGAAGAAGGGTAGCTATATTAATTTCAAATCATATTTCTCTTTTTCTACATACTCCTTCATACACCTTCATCTAGTATATTCCATCATCACCCCAGAAACTGTTTTCAGAAAGATCATATGTGTACTTTTCACTCAATCCAGAGAATAATTTTCAGTCCTTAATGTATGGGTAATACATGATAATACATATTATGATTTCTTTCTTGAAACATTGTTTTCTCCTTGATTGAATAATGTGTATTTTCCTGATTTTCCCCCCTCTCTACACTCTGCTTCCAGTATCGTTTGCATGCTCCCCTTTCTTTATTCGTTTCTTAACTACTGTTATCTCTCAAGCTTCTGTCCTATACAGTCATCTCTTTTCATTATGCACATCCCTGGATGATTTCATCCCACATTTCTGGCTTCAAGAACCACATATTGCACAAAAGGGAGTGAATCCAAAGAACATCCTATCCTAAGCCAGTCCCAAGGTCCATACTCATAAATGGGCTCATGGGCCTATCTAGTTTAATGTCTTTCAGGAACTCCTGACTCCACACATCAAATACTAAACTTACTACCTCAGATCCCTGCGGCTACAGCCTTCCTGTAAACTGCTGTTCCTCTATTCCCTCCCTTAAAAAATGGCACCACCTTCTGCTCAAGACAGGATCTAGGAGTTATCTTCAATTTCTTCTTTACCATTATCATTATTTAAAGACTCAGCAGGTTTTGTACATTCTACCATGTGGGGTAGATTCTCATTATGCGAAGAGTTATGCACCACTAAAAGTATGAAGTAAATGTTATTGATCTGAGATTGTTCTCCTTTTTTAATGGAGGAATTTACAGTTCCCAGTAGCTTCTTGTACTTGAGAGAATGAAAGCCAGAGCAACAGGAAACATACTGCTTCAGATGGCCTTGAGTTAGCTGAGGCAGGGAATGGGCAAAGCAGAGAAGCCTGAAATAAAAAGACCAGAGTTTTTAAGTATAAAACTTATTTCTTTTTAAATTTTTGGCTATGGTTACTTGCCCATGAGACAGACTGGAAGCAGCTAAAGTGGAAGCTGGAAATCTGAGAGAATTTTTTTTTTAAGAACTCACATATATTATTTATAAAATCTCCTATTTAACCCCTAAAATAAATAATGGGCTCCCAAAAACACACCAGCAGAAAGTGGATCTCAAATGGGTATATCCCACAATGAAAGCATATTTTTTAACAAGAACCTTTCTTGTGGCTTTAAACAAGAACCTTCTAGATAGAAAAGCCAGGAACACAGAAGAAATGGAAAAGAGGATTCCTCCCAAGAAACAACTAGGGGGAGAGGAGATAGGTGAGATTATTTTATGAGTGGGAAGTGGTTATGAATATCTGGGTGGTCTTTTAGTTATTCACTGGGATATATTGAATGATCACAAACAGCTTAAAACAAAACACATTTACTGTCTGACAGTTTCTGTGGCCTAGGAATCCAGACATATTTTTAGGAGGGTCTCTTGCCAGGCTACAGTCAAAATGTTAACTGAGGGCTAGGTTCTCATCTGAAGGCATCATTCTGTTCCTTGAGACTGCAGGGCTGATCTTTTTATAATACCTGACCAACTCCAAATGAATATTACAGAAAAATACTGTGACCACTTTACCCAAACGTAAGTATGAAGCCTCAATTTCCATTCTGCCAGTCCATAGGAAGGCACCGTTTAATCCTGCAGAAGTGGTGTCAAAGAACACCAGCAGGGAGCCAGGACGTTCATCCCCACTGGCTGGTAATGAGGCTCTACCCCTGGGATATCGGTCAAGGTCTTGTGGGGAGCTGGATTCCACACCTACTCAGCAGTAATGAGAAACTCTCCCTATTCCACAAGTCCCCAGGAGTCAATGGAAGACAACTGGGAAACCTAGAACTTCTATCCCCACCAGGCAGTAATGAGGCAATATATTTCTTCTTCTGTTAGGCAGCTATCAGAGGAAACCAGTTGAAGCAGTAGTTGTAAATAATACTCAGTCTCATACTATGATTCCTAACAAAGTAATGTTCAAGTTTCAACTGAAAGTTACTCATCATACAATGAACCAGGAAGAACTCAGACTGAATGAAAAAGATAATGATGCCAATGCCCAGATAAGAGACATGTTAGAATTATCTGACAAGGATTTTAAAGCAGATTTTTTAAATTTTATTTTTAATTAATTAATTTATTTTCTCTTTACATTATCGTGTTGGTTTTGCCATACATTGACATGAATCCGCCATGGGTATACATGTGTTCCCCTTCCAGAACCCTCCTCCCACCTCCCTCCCGATTCCTGTTTCAAGGATTAAGAACACACACTAAACAAATGAAAATGGGAAAACCTTAGCAATCTTTGAGACCCCATGGACTGTAGCCCACTAGGCTCCTCTGTCCACAGAATTCTCCAGGCAAGAACACTGAAGTGGGTTGCCATTTCCTCCTCCAGGGGATCTTCCCAACCCAGGAATTGAACCCTGGTCTCCCACATTGCAGGCCGATTCTTTACCACTGGAGCCACCAGGGGATATCATGTAAAAAGAGTTGCAGGAAATTCTTTAAACAGAAAGAAAATGATAAAAGAAGAAATCTTGGCATATCAGGAAGAAAGACTGCAGTGAGCAAAAGATATGGTGGAAGACAATACATTCTACTCTGAGTTTCTAAATTGTATTTGATGCTCAAGTAAAAATTATGACACTGTATATGGTATCTCTAAATGTAAGTAAGCATATATTTAAGACAATTATAATATCTTATAAATGGAGACAGTAAAGGAACATCAAGGGAAGTAAGACTGCTACAATTCACTTGAACTGGTAATATGACAATACCACCAGACAATGATAAGGATGTGCATGTTATGTGTGTATACATATAGAGAAACGCTTAAAAAGTTTAAACAAAGATATACTCAAAGACACCAAAATCAAAATGGAATTCTAAAAATATTCAAGTGACCCAGAGGAAATCAGAAAAAAACAGAGAAATGAAAGACAGATTTAAGTCTAATGTATCCTTAATTATATTCAATGTAAATGGTCTCATTATTATCAATTAAAAGAGATGGGCAGAGAGGATTAAGAAACACAACCCAATTATATGCTGTCTACAAGAAATTAAGCTTCAAATAATAATATAGTCAGGTTGAAAATAATAGGATAGAAAAAGATATATCTTGTAAACATAAATCAACAGAAAGCAGGAGTGGCTATATTAATATCAGATAAAATAGTTTTCGGGAAATTACAAAGAGTGATACTGTATGGTATAAAAAGATCAGTCCATTAGTACAACATAACAATCTGAAATGTGTATGCAGTGAACGACAGAGCTGCAATGTGTGAGGTAAAAAACTGATAAAACTGAAAAAAGAAATAGACAATCCAAATGATAGTTGGAGACTTCATCATCTCCCTCTCAACAAGGATAGAACAAGATCAGGACAGATATAAAATCTGAACAATACAATCAACTAACAGCATCTAATAAACATTTATGGAATTCTCCACCTGTATCAGTAGAATATATATTCTATTCAAAGGTCCACAAAACATATGCCAAGGTAGACTACATCCTGGCCTGTAAAACAAACCTCAACAAATTTTAAAGAACTAAAATATTATAGAGTGTGTTCTCTGTCCATCTAACTAGAAATCAATATCAGAAAAATCTTCAAACAATGCAAGCTACAAAACACACTTCTAAATAAGACAGATTAAAGACAAAGTCTCAAAACAAATTTTGAAAAGTACACTGAACTGAGTGAAAATAAAAATAAAGCATATCAAAATATGCATGACACAGTGAAAGGAGTGCTGAGAGGGGAATTTATACCATTAAATCTCATGTGAAAAGAAGAAAATTCTCTTATCAACAGCCATGTTCTTACCTCAAGATCCTAGGAAAAGATAAAAATAAATCCAAATTAAGTGGAAGAATGGATATAATAAAGAGCAGAAATCAGTGACATTCAAGGCAGAAAAAATAGAGAAAAATCAAAGAAATGAGTTAGTTCTTCAAAAAGAGTAATAAAATTGACTACTCACAAAACTGACAAAGATATCAATTATCAATATCAGGAATGAAACAGTATTATCACTCTAGACTATGTATTTATCAAAAGGGTTGAAAGGGAATATTACAAAGACTCCTGTACACATAAATTTGACAACTTAAAGAATGCATTACCTCAAAAACCACAATCTATCAAAACTCACCAAATACAAAACATAATTTCTGTAGTCCAACATATCCATAATTACATTGGGTTGAATAAGTCAATGATTGTTAAGGAAATTTAATTCATCTTCATCATCTTAAAAAACTCCCACTAAAAGAAATCTCCATGTCAGAACCCTACCAAATGTTTAAAGAAGAATTGATACAAATTCTGCACAATGTCTTTCAGAAAACAGATGAGTATAGAACACTGTATTTCATTTTATGAAGTTAGTAATACTCTGATTCAGAAAAAAATGACAGCATAAAAAATGATAGACAGTATTTCATGTAAATATAGATACAAAAATCCTTAGCAAAATACTAGCAACTAAAATTCAGCACCATATAAAATTATTTTTTCACTATGACCAAGTAGGGTTTATTCCAAGGACACAGCCTGGTTCAATATTTGAAAAATCAATGCAGGACTTCATATTAACAAGATAAAGAAAAATCCCATGATAATATGAATCATGCATAAATTTTGTACTTGACAAAATTCAACACCCGCTTCATCATTTAAAAATAAACTCATAAAAATGAGATTAGAGAAAACTTCAATGTGATAGAGTTATCTACAAAAACCTACAGTTAATTTTACAATTAATGGTAAAACAATATGTTTTCTCCCTAAGATAGGGAATAAGGAAAGGATATCCTCTCTAAATCACTTCTATTGAAAATAGTGCTAGAAGGTAATAGCCAGGGCAAAAAGGTAGGAAAAAGGAATGCACACAGATTGAAAAGAAATAAAAGCACGAATAAACAAATAGGACCTAATTAAAATTAAAAGCTTCTGCACAACAAAGAAAACTATAAGCAAGGTGAAAAGACAGCCTTCAGAATGGGAGAAAATAATAGCCAATGAAGCAATGGACAAACAGTTAATCTCAAAAATATACAAGCAACTCCTGCAGCTCCATTCTAGAAAAATAAACGACTCAATCAAAAAGTGGGCCAAAGAACTTAACAGACATTTCTCCAAAGAAGACATAAAAATGGCTAACAAACACATGAAAAGATGCTCAGCATCACTCATTATCAGAGAAATGCAAATCAAAACCACAATAAGGTACCACTTTACACCAGTCAGAATGGCTGCCATCCAAAAATATACAAGCAATGCTGGAGAGGATGTGGAGAAAAGGGAACCCCCTTACACTGTTGGTGGGAATGCAAACTAGTACAGCCACTATGGAGAACAGTGTGGAGATTCCTCAAAAAACTGCAAATAGACCTGCCATATGACCCAGCAATCCCACTGCTGGGCATACACACTGAGGAAACCAGAATTGAAAGAGACACGTGAACCCCAATGTTCATCGCTGCATTGTTTACAATAGCCAGGACATGGAAGCATCCTAGATGCCCATCAACTGACGAATGGATAAGAAAGCTGTGGTACATATACACAATGGAATACTACTCAGCATTAAAAAAAAATTCATTTGAAGCAGTTCTACTCAGGTGGATGGAACTGGAGCCTATTATCCAGAGTGAAGTAAGCCAGAAGGAAAAACAACAATACAGTATACTAACGCATATATATGGAATTTAGAAAGACGGTAACGAGAACCCAGCATGCGAGACAGCAAAAGGAACGCAGATGTATAGAACAGACTCGTGGACTCTGTGGATGAGGGCAAGGGTGGGATGATATGGGAGAATGGCATTGAAACATGTTAATTATCATATGTGTAATCAATCGCCAGCCCAGGGTTGATGCTCGGGGCTGGTGCACTGGGATTTCCCATGGGGAGGGAATCGGGAGGGAGGAGGGAGGGGGGTTCTGGAGGGGGAGCATATGTAAACCCATGGCGGTTTCATGTCATTGTATGGCTAAACCAACACAATAAAGTAAAGAAAATTTAAAAAAAAATTACTAAGTGAAAAAAAAAAGTGTTTTTCCTGTTGGCAGTTAAAAAAAAAAAAAAGAAAGAAAGTAAATTGACCTTATTTGCAGATGACATGATAATCTATCTAGAAAATCCCAGGGGATCCAGAAAAATTTTCTAGAATTATAAATGAGTTCAGCAAGGCTACAAGATACAAGAGAAGTATACAAACTAATTGCATTTCTACATACTGGCAATGATCATGTAGATACCAAAATGCAAAAATATCATACCCTTTAAAATAATTCAAGAAAAATGAACTACTTAGTTATAAATCTAGTTAATACATAGAATGTGTGTGTGTGTGGTCAGTCACGCCTGATTCTTTGCGACAATACTTAGATGCTAAAACTATAAAATGCTGATAAAAGAAATAAAAAATTCTAAATAAATAAACATACTGTGTTCATTAACAGGAAGACTCAGTATAGTAAAGATTTCAATACTTGCCACACTAATTTATATTGGATTGGCCAAACTTTGAACATTTTGGCCAACCCAATACAAGTTGAATTCAATTCCTATCAAAATCCCAGCGAGAATTTTTGTAGATAGAGACATGATTTCTGAAATCTATGTGAAGTTACAGGAGCCAGAAAATTAAAACAATTTTGAAAAAAATAAAGAGAGGAATAAAATGTCCAATTTTAAGACATTATATAGCTAGAGTAATCAAGGTTTTATGATACTAGTGGAGGGATTCCCTGGTGACTCAGTTCAGTTCCGTTCAGTCGCTCAGTTGTGTCTGACTCTTTGCGACCCCATAAACCGCAGCACACCAGGCCTCCCTGTCCATTACCAACTCCTTGAGCCCACCCAAACCCATGTCCATTGAGTTGGTGATGCCATCCAGCCATCTCATCTTCTGTCTTCCCCTTCTCCTGCCCTCAATCTTTCCCAGCATCAGAGTCTCTTCCAGTGAGTCAGCTCTTCGCATCAGGTGGCCAAAGTGTTGGTTTCAGCTTCAACATCAGTCCTTCCAATGAACACCCAGGACTGATCTCCTTTAGGATGGACTGGCTGGATCTCCTTGCAGTCCAAGGGACTCTCAAGAGTCTTCTCCAACACCACAGTTCAAAAGCATCAATTCTTCGGTGCTCAGCTTTCTTCACGTCCAACTCTCACATCCATACATGACCACTGGAAAAACCATAGCCTTGACTAGACGGACCTTTGTTGGCAAAGTCATGTCTCTGCTTTTTAATCTGCTGCCTAGGTTGGTCATAACTTTCCTTCCAAGGAGTAAGCATCTTTTAATTTCATGGCTGCAGTCACCATCTGCAGTGACTCAGACAGTAAAGAATCAGCCTGCAATGCAGGAGACCCTGTTTGATCCCTGGGTTCGGGAGATCCCCTGGAAAAGGGAACGTCAACCCACTCCAGTATTCTTGCCTGGAGAATCCCATAGACAGAGGAGCCCAGTGGACTCCAGTCCATGGGATTGCAGAGTCAGAGAACTCTGAGCAGCTAACACACACACGTGATACTGGTGAAGGGATACACATATAAATCAACGGAACACAAAAAGAACTAACAAGCACAGCTCCACAAATGCGCTCAACTCATTTTACTAAGGTGCAGAAGCAAAGCAAAGGAGCAAAGACAGTTTCAACAAACAGTGCTGAACTAATTTAGAATCTATTAACTCCTTGTCTGCACAAAAACAAAAAAACAAAAACCTGGACCTAAGTTTCTCATCTTATACAAATATTACTTCAAAATTAGATATGGACTTAAGTGTAAAATGTAAAAGTATAAAACCTTAGTACTGTGACAGAAATCAGATTTATGTTGCTTTGGAAACAAACCAGATGTTCTTTAATGGGTGAATGGTTATACAAACAGTGGTACATCCACATTATGAAATACTGTGTGCGTATGCTCAGTTGTGTCCGACTCTGCAACCCCATGGACTGCAGCCCGCCAGGCTGCTCTGTCCATCGGATTCTCCAGGCAAAAATACTGGAGTAGGTTGCCGTTTCCTTCTCCAGGGGATCTTCCTGAGCTAGGGATAGGACCCATGTCTCCTGCATTGGAAGGTGGATTTTTTACCACTCTGCCACTTGGGAAGTACAGGTGAAATCCAGGTGAAGTCCAGGAAGTTCCCAGACTCCTGGGAAGTGTCTGAAATACTAGTTAGAAACAAAAATGAACTGACTAGTGATATCTGCAACAACCTGAATGAGACTCCACAGCATTATGATGAGTGAAAAAAGTCAGTCCCCAAGAGTTACACACAGTATGGTCCCATTTATACATTCTTGCAATGACAGTATTATAGAAATACAGAAGAGGCTTAAAGACATGGAAAGGAAGCAGATGTGGCTGTGTAAGCTTAACACGAGAAATCCTTGTGATGATGGAAATGTTCTGTATCTTGTTTTTATCATCAATGTCCTAGATGGGATACTGTCTATACAGTTTTGCAATGTTACCAATGAGGGCAACTGAGTGAAGGTACATGGGAGCTCTCTGTACTATTTCATAAAATTGTATGTGAATCTGTAATTTTCTCAAAAATAAAAAAGTAACTTCAACAATGTAAAGAAAAAAACCAAACTGCCAAATAATTCTGCAAGATCTCTGTATTATGAAAAATGATAATTTTATTGTTTATCGCTTGCATTCTCCATGTTAGGTAATTTGTTTTGATGGAGACACCAATAGAAATAATCTGAATAAATTATTAATGTTGAATAACTATGGGATAGCTCCTTCCATTTCCCAAAATTGCAAAGTCTTTCTTCATTTAAGACTCGGGCAACATGAAAAACGATGTTTCATGTTATTGTATGAAAAAAGATGTGTCTGCTTTTTTTTGACATTTCAGACAGCTTGCCTAGAAGAACATTCTGCCTCTTAAGAACCACCTTATAATGAACTTCTACAATATTAAATTTTTTTCCAGCAATATTTCATAACATTGTTGATCCCAGTTAATCTTATAAGCACTCTCATCAGTGTCAAGAGAAACTACAAGTAGCCATCTGTTAGAGACAGAAATCTTAAAAGCTCTCTATAAAAATAATTAGCTGGACACTTTTAGACTTCCAGTGTTTTTTCAAAGAAATAACAGCAAATTCATACAAACATCATTTGCTATCTGTGATCTTGACCAATTTATTTCCTATCTCTGAGTCTTAGTTTCTTCATATATACAATGGGATACTTCCTATGAAAAATGATGAATGGAGTGTGCTAAGTAGTAATAATGTCTGACAAAACAGTCATTTAATAAGTTTCAACAATAACTGATAGTTCCAGGTTAAGGCATAACTAAAATAATATAACTAGAAATTACATCATACTGCTCTTGAAAATCTTTTGAACCAAAGGCAGGTTCTTCTGGGGAAGGAAAATAGATTGTTAGTATTGTATCCACAAAGTGGCACAATTAAAGTAAAACTATTAAGGGATATTTGAAAACCTTTCTAGTGAAAACTATGTGATGATATCTATGTTGCAAGACACCCTGATGATGTTGAAGGTCATTGACAGTCAGCATGCGATGAGGTACCAAGATTTTGAGCTCTCCATCTTCCCATAAATGTTTTGTGTTTTCCTTTTAGGCAAGGGGACTAAATGATACAATTATCACTTGGCGGTGTACATAGGGCTTAAAAAAATTCCCTCATCTGTATAATGTTACTATTAGATGCTAATGGCAAGAAAATACAAATTTTTTAAGAACAAGAAGCTTGAGAGTGAAAATGTAAACCTCTATATTCGTTCAGTTGTGTCCAACTCCTTGCAGCCCTGTGGACGGTAGCGCGCCAGGCTCCTCTGTCCATGGGATTTCCCAGGCAAGAATACTGGAGTGGGTTGCCATTTCATTCTCCAGGGGAAATGCCGGACCCAGAGATCGAACCTGGGTTTCCTGAATTGCGGGCAGATTCTTTTCTGTCTGAGCCACCAGGGAAGCGAAAATGCCTGGGTTTAAATCCAGTCCCTATCACTTCTCACCGGAAGACTTTGGTCAATTTTTTCATGTGCCTAAGATTGAATTGCCTCAACTACTAAAAGGGGCAAAATAATATTACAATAAAGTTCTTTGCACAATATTTTTTAGACATTAAAAGCACAATAAATGTTAGCTATTAGTAACAGTACAAAATTGTCATTTTTAATAATCATCCTCATATTCATAATTTAGTTTTTAAAATACTTAAAATTTTTTATCCTAATTTATCCTACCTAGAATATTAGTCAGTTACCAAAAAATAAGGAGTTTTATAAACATATGAATTTGTCTCCAGACAAATAACTTTAAAAATTAAACTGTAATAAACAAACTACATTATGAAACACTTCCAAATTAGAAACTAGATCTCTAAATATTAAAACATTTGGGCATGGGAAGAAGAAATTAACTAAGAAATTCTATAATTGTAAGTAACAGCTGCACAGTCAATACTTAATCACTATATTGTGAGACAGTTCAGTAGTGGAAGACAGGATTAACATATTGCTTTAAAACATTCCATTACTTTCTGCATCTGTTTACTGATAATAAAAGACACAGCTGTTCTAAACGAAACACACTAACAGGTGTAAAGTGCCAATTTGGCATTTTAGATAAAAGTTACTCATTATTTCCTTTTGGAATACGCTAAAATTGTACTCTAAGCATAGCTACCAATAACTTAAAGAATTTTTATACCAACTTGGATTATTCTAGTCATTGAGGAAAAGATACGCTTCTTTCTCCATGAATTCAAGATTATTTTTAAACAGTACACATCCTGAACTAATTATAATTACCCCAGATGTTTTCCATAAAAGTGGTCACACATCTGAATTGGGTTTCGTTAGCAACTGTTCTATATCAAATTTACTGCAAACAGCATCAAAATTATGAAGAAAGGCTGTATCAGATTCACTATGTTTAAGCTACAAATGATAATGAAGCTTGAGCTTATAATTTATTTTGACAAGTACTCTAGCTAATCTGCAGCCATATGTATTTAATCTGAGGCCACCATGAGGAAATTCAGTATTGTTTATAATAAATTCTCCATAATCACATAAAACATGTGAAAATAACCAGAATTTGTGAATACTATAAAGATAGCTATAGTTTTGCAATTTTGTTTTCAGATACCACAACCAACTTAAAATGTCCTAAGTAAAAAAGCCGACCCCATTCTAGTAACTTAATTATCTTTGATGACTAATTTTTTAAGTTTTATGTTATAACAGTGAAATTTTAATTATAAAATCAATGTCAATGATTAACATACTGGTGATTAGAAAGAAAGAACACTGTGAAATATTTTAATGTGGATATTATATTTAATATACAAAACTCAGAGAGGAAAAGTTAAGGAAGAATGTCAAAGGAGTCCAAAGCATTCCAGTTGCTTTCTTTTCCTTCCTAAAATAAAGACATTTGTCAAATTAGCTTTAGAAAAATTTCACTAACATATACATTTAAAGAGTCCTTGAGAATATGTCTATATTTTGAGATATACATCTGAGGAAAAACCTACAATATATATACATTATGTTTAAGATTTTAAAAATCATTAAGCTCTTCCTCCAATAGTTCCTTTTCTTTGTTGGCTTAGGCTTATATAATTTTAAATTCAAATAAAACACTCTATAGCTTCGCAGTAAAGTAACCTTAGCTAGGTCATTTGGTCATAACAGTTTTTCTGGTCCTTCTGGAAACAAATTATGATCAATGAAAATACTATTAATTTGCTGTTTAACTTCTGAAAAAAAATAGGAAGCAATTTTTTACAACAAAAGAATGAAGAAAAACATTAGTTATATTGTGGAATCTAATAAGGCTAAACTCTGCCTATGAGGTGGTAAAATGATGACATGTTACCTTAGAAAGACACCATGAGATGTTCTGATTTGTAAAACAAATCCAAATATATCGTCAACAATCCAAATCATGATACAGAAATTCATGTGTTATTTATATAGACTTCATAAGGTCCTTAGTCTTCATAACGAGAACACAACCCACAGAATGAGAGAAAATATTTACAAATGAAGCGGTGGAAACAGCTCATGTAGCTCTGTACCAAACAAACAGCCCAATCATCTCAACAGACATTTCTCCAAAGAAGACATACATTTTTAGATGGCTACAAAGTACATGAAAAGATGCTCAATTATTAGAGAAATGCAAATGAAGGACTACAGTGAAGGACTTCCTTGGTGGTACCGTGGATATGAATCTGCCTGCCAACGCAGGGGTCACGGGAAGATTCCACGAGCCATGGAGCAACTAAGCTGAAGTACTACACCTACTGAGCCCGTGCGCTAGAGCCCATGAACCACAACTACTGAGCCTACAATCTCTAGAGCCTGCACGCTAAACTACTGAGCCTGCACTCTGCAACAAGAGAAGCCATTGTAATCCGCAGTCTGCGCACCGCAATGAAGAGATGCCTCTGTTTGCCACAACTAGAGAAAGCCTGCACGCGGCAACAATGTCTCAATGCAACCAAAACTAACATAAAAATAAAATAGAGCAATAATTAAAACAAAACCTGCAATGAGGTATTTCCTTCACACTGGTCAGAATGGCCAACATCTAAAGATCTACAAACAATAAACGCTGGAGAAGGCTGGAGAAGGCTGGAGAAAAGGGAACCCTCTTACCTCGTTGGTGGGAACGTAAATTGGCACAGCTACTATGGAGAACAGTATGAAGTTTCCTTAAAAAACTAAAAGTAGAGCTACTCCATGATCCAGCAATCTCACTCCTGGGCATATACCTGGAGAGTACCATAATTCAAGGAGATACGTGCACCCCAATGTTCAGTGCAATACTATTTACAATAGCCAGGACATGGAAGCAACCTAGATGCATATCAATAAAGGAATGAATAAAGATTTGGTACACATATACGACAGAATATTACTCAGCCACGGAAATGAATAAAATAATGCCATTTGGAGCAACATGGATGGACCAAGAGATTATCATAAAGAGTAAGTCAGATAAATATCATATGATATCACCTAAATGTGGAATGTTGCAAAAATGGTACAAAAGAACTTATTCACAAAACAGAGTTACAGATGTAAAAAAAGAATCGTATGCTTATGGTGGGGGTGGAAAGAGGGGGAGAGATAAATTGGGAGACTGGGATTGACATATACATACTATTATATATAAAATAAATAGATAATAAGGGCCTACTGGAGAGCACAGGGAGCACTACTCAACATTCTGCAATGACCTATACAGGAGGTGAAAAGGTGAAAGTCGCTCAGCCATGTCCAACTCTTTGGGACCCCATGGACTTTTCCAGGCCAGAATACTGGAGTGGGTAGCCGTTCCCTTCTCCCGGGGATCTTCCCAACCCAGGGACTGAACCCAGGTCTCCCACATTGCAGGCAATTCTTTACCAGCTGAGCCACAAGGGAAGCCCAAGAACACTGGAGTGGGTAGCTTATCCCTTCTCCAGGGGATCTTCCAGACCCAGGAACTGAACCAGGGTCTCCTGCATGACAGACAATCTCTTTACCAACCGAGCTATCAGGGAAGCCCAACCTATATGGGAAAAGAATCTAAAAAGGAGTGGCTATATGTATGTATATAACTCATTCACTTTGCTGTGTAGCAGAAGCTTACACAACATTATAAATCAACTATACTCCAACGTGTGCCTGTATGCGTGCTAAGCTGCTTCAGTCATGTCCATTCTTGTGACCCCATGGACTGTAGCTGCCAGGCTCCTCTGTCCATGGGATTCTCCAGGCAAGAACACTGGAGTGGGTTGCCATGCCCTCCTCTAGAGGATCTTCTCGACCCAGGGATTGAACCTGTATCTCTTAACATCTGCATTGGCAGGTGGGTTCTTTATTACTAGCTCCATGTGGAAAACCCACAGTCCAATAAATTTTTTTTTAATAAAAAGAATAAACAGAACATGAGTGAGCTGTGGGATAACTTCAAGTGAAAAATACATGTAACTGAACTCTTTGAAAGGGGGACAAATGGACAAAAATAATTTGAAGAAATAATGACTAAAATTTTTCCAATTTCAGTAAAAACTTTAAACCAATATATACAAGTTCAATAAACCCCAAGTGCAAACAATATGAAGAAAACAAAACAAAAAACAAACCAAAAACTCAATGCTCTAAAGCAATTAATCCAGTTCAAGGAAACCCAAGACAAAAAGGCAACCAAGAAGGACAAAATGACTTGTCAGTTGATTAAAGATAGCAGGAATGACAGTTTAATGCCTTTAATGAACCAGCCTTTAAAGAAATTAGAGAATGGTTATTTCTAATGACTAAAACAAAATAAATTTTAAAAACCACATTGTATAAATAGTCAAATTTCTAGATTAAGCTACATTTAGTCAAATTTCTACACACTTCTACTCGACTCTTTCTTATATGTATGAATATGGTCAGAATCATGAGAAACTTGCATAGAGTTTTATTTAAGTAACCACTGCAGTTCATCTAAGAAACAAGAAACCGTTACAGCTGCAGCTTGATGTTAAGGGATCAATAAATTCTCTAAGTCTTTTTCATAATTCGGTAATCTTATTGCAGGTATCTTCTACTTCAGTCTCAAAAACAGATCTATTTTCTCCAAAACTAGCAACAATATATAATTATAACCATATGTACAAATGGGTTTAATAAAATGATCTGTTAAGACTAACAAAGCTCAGCTGTCCTGTAAAACTTCAAAAATTGCAAAGTATTAACTGTTATTTCCTACAAGCCCAATGTGGTTATTCAGCTTGGATTAATTTAAAAATCTAAGAGGTGTGCTTTCCTTCCACCTTACGTAATATTTCCTCAAGAGTTCTTCTTCCCATACATTTTCTAGTTTCATGATTCAAATAAAAGTTTTCATCAGTATGTAAATCCATACACAGTATTACATAGGGAATTTTATTTAGAAAAGGTATATTAGAAGCTTAACTTAAATTCATGGAATGAATTTTACCTCTCCTTTACTTGAGATGCTAATAGTGCTTAAAAAGGAAATAGATATGGAGGTATGCTTACATCAGATAACATCCAATTTCTAGTGAAAAGAACAAATTACAAAATAGTGCTTATATATCTTTTAAAAAGTTACATGTGTTATGTATCAACCCTGTCTTACATCCAAAAATAAAAGTCGCGCCCTTGTTTTCACTGAGAACTTAAATAAATAAGTTTTATTGCCACTATTGTTACAATTAATTTCTGATTCCAGTTTTAAATAGTGATTAACAGTAAAGAAAACCTGGTCATGCTTCAGTTTTTACAGTAAAGCAAGATAATCATAAATATGATAATGTATCACTAATGCATATTAACCCAAATAAATTTCTATTTTATGTAGCAAATAAGTGAATTTAAAAGAATTCAAATTTTATTGTCAGAATAGATCTAAACATCAGCTTTGAAAATCAAAAGAAATTTTCAAAGTGTTCTACATCTGTGATTTTATCAGGTTTTAGAAAAACAAGGAAAAATTTAAACTCAAATGTCATATATTACAGACTGGAAGATCATCAATGCATTATCTGGAGTGTTAAAGAGGAGGGTAGAGAGAGAAAGATGAGAGTGGAAATCAGGAGATTGAAAGAAAACAAATACAGACCTGGGGATATGCTCTCTCTCTCTTTTTTTTTATCATCTCTGCAAACATTCCAAATTCTTATGACAGTATAGTTGATTAGAAAAGTATAATTGGGCATGAAGTTGTTGGCTTAAATTCAGATTGGCTTGCCCAGGTCCACTTTTAGGAGAATACTCAAGTAAGTATATTACTATGAATCAAGACTTGTCATACAAGCCAAAATGTGAAGAATAATAAGAAATACACTGCATCCAATGCTGATTAAGGCTGCAAATGTTATCATTAACCTTGTTAAATTAGTTACTAAAAAACATTCTCTTATTTTCAGAGATTTCCTATATAAAAAGTAGATGTTATTAATTAACATGGCTTATATGCAAAGAGTGCTTTTTTAAAAATATATTTATTTATTTATTAATTTTCTTTACATTATTGTGTTGGTTTTGCCATACATTGACAATGAATCCGCCGTGGGTGTACATGTGTTCCCCTTCCAGAACCCCCCTCCCACCTCCCTCCCAAATCCATCTCTCTGGGTCATCCCGGTGCACCAGCCCTGAGCACCCTGTATCAAGCATCAAACCTGGGCTGGAGATTCATTTCACATAATATTTGTTCTAAAGTAACTGAAATATATTTTATTTGCATATTAATTTATTTGACAAAGTATCATAATTCAAATAAACAACTGCTCTATCCATTTCAAATGATAAATTCTTGAATCAGTAAAATTTGGACCATAAGGCTAAATTTAGAATATGCCCAATTTCAGAATATATGCCCAGGAAGCTAATCCAAAAACAGAGCTAAAGCAAAACATATATTCTAGATATTTGACCTGTGTTACAGAAAACATTTTTATAACTAAAACATACCTTAACAAATTCTAAATGTAAAATTATTATAATTATCACTACTGAAATCAGTATTTACTCATAAAGAGTTTGAGATACATGGAAAACATAATTAATTAACCATTAATAAAATATTAATTCAAATTTTTGTATATAAATACTACAGCTTACCATGTTGGTGTCAACTTCTTTGCCGAAAAGTAGAAGACAATTCAGAAATCAAATGATGTTAAAACACTGTCAGGACATGGGTTCATCTTTTAAAAGGCTTGGGAGAAAAAAAAATCAATATTGACACACGTAATCTAAGCCATTCCTTATGATACCTACCATTATTGAGCATGAACTATATCTGAAATACTGTCTAAAACTCTGCACGTGGATTATTTGTGATCTTTAAATCATCACTACAAACTTGAATTTTCCAAATTTTATAAATAAGGTGACATATGATTTACTGACAAAATTGCTACATTTCTGAGAATAAAGGCAGTGAGCATTATAACAATCATGCTAGAAGGACAGTAACATTATAACAATCATGATTGTTGTAGGAAAAGTATGGTACACAGTCACTATACAAATCAAGAAACTGCCTCAGAGAGGTGTATTTTATTTTATTTTATTTTTTTCACAGTAAAGGGGAAACAAGCTTTCTTATAGTAATTAAGATGGTACAATGTTGGTTTAAGAACAGATACATAGATTAATGGAAAAGAATCAAGTCCAGAGAAAGATATGCATATAAGGTCAACGGATTTCAACAGAGGTGCCACTGTAATTCAATAAGGAATACAAAATCTTTTCAACAAATGGTGCTGAATGAGAGAGGTGTATTTTAAAACTTGGTTTGAAACACAGTATAAGAGAGGATTCTAAGTTTTTTGTACAAATTGATACGGTAATGCATGAATATGGTTCTGCATAATTATACAGTAATAATCATTACACTTCTCCAGTGATTTATAGCACTTGCTTTTTACATTCTCGCAGGTTAAATACGAGTCACCTGTTTAATTACATTGATACCTGCTTAATCTCATGTTACTGACACCCTGTTTCATTTACTGCAACTATATAATTATACCTGGCCCCACCACTTCTTCTATACCAGCTATTGTTGCTTATTTGTTTTTCCAGCTTAAAGTTTAAATCTAGATAATCGAACTCTAAGAAAATAACAAGGTTGAGAAAATAAAAATTCAAAGAGAAGAAAAAAGTTGTTAGAAACAAAAGCAGAAACTGACAAAATGTTGGTTAATTTAACAACTAACATGACATTAAGTTGTGGGTTAAAATACTGAAGTGAATTTTTAGTAACTGTAGTAGGAAACTGCTTTAGACGTTCTGTGGATTAAATAATTTGTCTTAATCAGGGAGAAAGAAGATGAGTATTACCTTTGCTAAAAAATGTGTATTCAAGAATTTATTTTAAACATTTAAACATAACCATTAAAAACAAATTACCACCAAACAAAAGTCAGGAATATAAACTACTACTTCCAAACCAGGGGAGATTGAAAAGGGAAATTAATTTTATTATTTCCAACAGGAAGCATTAATAGGAGGACAGATAGACACAGACACATTAGTTTGATAAACAAAAAGCACAAAATAAGATAATGGCAGTATGTCCAAGTAGATCAGTCACCACAGTACATGTAACTATTTAAATTGATCCACTAGCAAATAGACAGAAGCCATGCTTCTACCTGGTTTCAATCTTCTACATAAAAAAGGATGATGATTAAGTAGTATGGACTCTCTTTTAAATATTCTCTCCCCAATCCCCTCACCAGAATACTATCACCCATATTGAACAATAAGATCTCCTAGCCTTTGGGTTTTTAAAATGCTGGCAAGCCGGCTTACCCTCCAGGAATGAGATTAAAATATTCTTCCCTTAGGTATATGACCAGCCCAAAGAAAAGGCCAAAAGATCATCCTTATATTCTGGTTTCTGCAAAGCAGTAGTCAGACAGACATGACTATTTTCATGAAGCCTTCAATAAACAAGGCCCACTCAGCGAGCTATTTAATGCCACTTACTCTTAATACAAGAAGGCAGCCAAGATCACACATATGAGAAAACTCACTAACATAAACGACTGATGGGAAAAACTGAAAGAACAACTTGTAGGGAACCAAGGGATATGAAACCTTCAAGAGAACTAACATTGCCCATGGAGGAAAAAACAGGATCAGTGGTACAATCCCTGAAAATGTGGGTGTATCTAACAAAATTTTAAATGCTTTTATCCTTTGACTTAGCGGTCTTATATCCAGAATCTATCCTGAAAATACATCTTCACTAGTTAAAAAAAATATGCACAAGGTTATTCATTGTGTCATTAGTTGTAATAAAGACCAGAACAACACAAATGACCATATCAGAGTACTAGCTGAACAGACGGTAAAATATACATATGACACAGCCATAAGAGATATCAGGAAGCTCTCTATGTATTGATTCAGAGCAATCTTCCAGATAAATTGCTATATGAAAAAGAGCAAGGTGTAGAACAATGAATTAGGAAAATAATAACTAGGAACGTAGGGAGAAGATAAATATATATATATATGCCGGTATGTATGTGAGCATGTCTTCTTTTTAAGCTTTCTCTTTATTATTTTTTTTTATCAGTTCAGTTGCTCAGTCATGTCCGACTTTGCAACCCCATGGACTGCAGCATGCCAGGCCTCCCTGTCCATCACCAACTCCCAGAGTTTACTCAAACTCATGTCCATTGAGTTAGTGATGCCATCCAACCATCTCATCCTCTGTTGTCTCCTTCTCCTAACGCCTTCAATCTTTCCCATCATCAGGGTTTTTTCAAATGAGTCAGTTCTTCCCATCAGGTGGCCAAAGTATTGGAGTTTCAGCTTCAACATTAGTCCCTCCAACGGATATTCAGACCTGATTTCCTTTAGGATTGAGATTGTTTGGATCTCCCTGCAGTCACAGGGACTCTCAAGAAGTCTTCTCCAATACCATAGTTCAAAGGTATCAATTCTTCAGCGCTAAGTTTTCTTTATGGTCCAACTCTAACATCAATACATGACTACTGGAAAAATCATAGCTTTGACTAGACAGACCTTTGTCAATGAAATAATGTCTCTGCTTTTTAATATGCTCTCTAGATTGGTCATAGCTTTTCTTCCAAGGAGCAAGCGTCTTTTAATTTCATGGCTGCAATCACCATCTGCAGTGATTTTTGGAGCCCAAGAAAATAAAGCCTGTTACTGTTTCCCCATCTCATTGCCATGAGATGATAGGACTGGATGCCATGACCTTAGTTTTCTGAATGTTGACCTTTAAGCCAACTTTTTCACTCTCCTCTTTCACTTTCATCAAGAGCATCTTTAGTTCTTCTTTGCTTTTGGCCATAAGGGTGGTGTCATCTGTGTATCTAAGGTTATTGATACTTTTTCCAGAAATCCTGATTCCAGCTTGTGCTTCATCCAGCCTAGCATTTTGCATGATGGACTCTGCATATAGCTTAAATAAGCAGGGTGACAATATACAGCCTGGACGTATTCCTTTCCCAGTCTGTTGTTCCATGTTCAGTTCTAACTGTTGCTTCTTGACCTGCATACAGATTTCTCAGGAGGCAGGTCAGGTGGTCTGGTATCCCCATCTCTTGAAGAATGTTCCACAGTTTGCTGTGATCCACACTGTCAAAGGCTTTGGCGTAGTCAGTAAAGCAGATGATTTTCTGGAATTCTCCTGCTTTTTCTATGACCCAACGGATGTTGGCAATTTGATCTCTGGTTCCTATGCCTTTTCTAAAGCCAGCTCGATTATCTGGAAATTCACAGTTCATGTACTGTTGAAGCCTGAAGTTGTTGAAGCCTGAAGTTCATGTACTGTTGGAGAATTTTGAGCATTACTTCGCTAGTGTGTGAGATGAGTGCAATTGTGTGGTAGTTTAAATATTCTTTGGCATTGCCTTTCTTTGGGATTGGAATGAAAACTGACCCTTTCCAGTCCTGTGGCCACTGCTGAGTTTTCCAAATTTGCTGGCATATTGAGTGCAGCACTTTCACAGCATCATATTTTAGGATTTGAAACAGCTCAACTGGAATTCCATCACCTCCACTAGCTTCATTCATAGTGATACTTTCTAAGGCCCACTTGACTTTGCATTCCAGGTTGTGTGGCTCTAGGTGAGTGATTGTAGTTACCTGGATCATGAAGATCTTTTTTGTATAGTTCTTCTGTATATCCTTGCCACCTCTTCTTAATATCTTCTGCTTTTGCTGGGTCCATATCATTTCTGTCCTTTATTTTGTCCATCTTTGCATGAAATGTTCCTTGGTATCTCTAATTTTCTTGAAGAGATCTCTAGTCTTTCCCATTCTATTGTTTTCCTCTATTTCTTTGCACTGATAGCTGAGGAAGGCTTTCTAATCTCTCCTTGCTCTTCTTTGGAACTCTGCATTCAAATGGGTATGTTTCCTTTTCTCCTTTGCCTTTCACTTCTTTTCTTTTCTCAGCTATTTGTAAGGCCTCCTCAGACAGCCATTTTGCCTTTTTTCATTTCTCTTTCTTGGGGATGGTGTTGATCCCTGTCTCCTGTACAATTATCACAAACCTCCATCCATAGCTCTTCAGGCACTCTATCAGATCTAACTCCTTGAATCTATTTGTTACTTCCACTGTATAATCATAAGGGATTTGATTAGGTCATTCCTGAATGGTCTAGTGGTTTTCCCTACTTTCTTTAATTTAAGTCTGAAATGGCAATAAGAAATTCATGATCTGAGCCACAGTCAGCTCCCAGTCTTGTTTTTGCTGACTGTAGAGAGATTCTCCATCTCCAGCTACAAAGAATATAATCAATCTGATTTCAGTATCACCATCTTGTGATTACATAGTAACCTAGAGTGTTAGGTCCATGAATCAAGGTAATTTGGAAGTGGTCAAACAGGAGATGGCAAGAGCGAACATCACTGTTTTAGGAATTAGTGAACTGAAATGGACTGGAATGGGTGAATTTAATTCAGATGATCATTATTTTTATAAATATAGTTTATTCATTTATTTGTGACTGTGTGGGTCTTCGTCGCCACACAGGCCTTGCTCTAGCCATGGGGGTGGTGGCCCCTCTCTAGGTGTGGCGTGCAGGCTTCTCATTGCCTTGGCTTCTCCTGTGGAGCACGGGCTCGAGGGTTCACGGGCTTCAGTAGTTGCAGCAGGTTGGCCCAGGAGTTGCAGCTTTGGGGCTCTAGAGCGCAGGCTCAAACAGTTGTGGTGCAGGGGCTTAGCTGCTCCATGGTATGTGGGATTTTCCTGGATCAGGAATTGAATCCGCATCTCCTGCAGTGGCAGGCAGATTCTGTACCACCGAGCCACCAGGGACTCCTGAAAGTATGTCTTTGTATATTTGTGCAAAAGGAAGTAGTGAGAAAACAAAAACTAATGAAAATGGTGGTTTGTAAGAAATAGGAATAGAATGGGATGGGAGGGGAGAAATACTTTTTAATTTAGGTGGTTACTTGGAACATTATACACATGTTTTACATAGCTTAAAATGAAACTAAATGCAAGTAAACTCCAAGACTGAAAATTGAAGCAAAAACAAATGGAACCCCTAAACTGTGTAACAAACCAATAGTAAAACCAAATGAAAACCTTATTAAACATTCTCAGAATGCTGATTTTCAGACATATTTAGAAACAAGCAAAACATGCAGAGTCAATGCTTAAGTTTCATCCAGTGCTTTTATAGTTAGTAATAACTAATGGCTTCAGATAGTACTACTGGGAGCCAAGACCAAAAATAAGTAAAGCCTTTAAAGTCTTGGGAGAAATTTTATTTTATACTAGAGTTCTCTATCCTATGTAAGTGATTTCGATATGCCAAGTCTTAAAAACTTCAATTCTCAGGCCCTATTTTTCAAAAAAACTACTAGAGGAGGCATGCCCCTAAAATAAGATAGTAAAACAAACCAACCTAGATAGTGTATTAAACAGCAGAGACATCACTTTGCCGACAAAAGTCTGTATAGGCAAAGCTATGGTTTGTCAAGCAGTCACGTACAGATATGAGAGTTGGCCCATAAAGAAGGCTGAGCGCTGAAGAAATGATGCTTTTAAACTCAGTGATGGAGAAGACTCTTGAGAGTCCCTTGGACTGTAAGGAGATCAAACCAGTCAATCCTAAAAGAAATCAATGCTGAATGTTCATTGGAAGGACTGATGCTGAAGCTGAAGCTCCAATATTTTGGCCACCTGATGTGAAGAGCTGACTGATTGGAAAAGACCCTGATGCTGGGGAAGACTGAGGGCAGGAGGAGGAGGGGATGACAGAGGATGAGATGTTTGGATGGCATCACTGACTCAATGGACATGAGTGTGATCAAACTCTGGGAAATAGTGAAAGAAAGGAAAGCCTGGTGTGCTACAGTTCACGTGGTTGCAAAGAGTTGGACATGACTGAGTGACTGAACAGAAACAGCAAAATAAGAAAGAGCAAGACATGGGATCCAGGAAATGGAAATCAGTTCAAGAGAGATGTAAAGGAATCCCCAGATGATGGTAGACCTCTGTAAGCAGATGCACTGAGGCACTGATGATATTCAAAATTCGAGCAGGCCCAAGTCTCTACTTAGGTTAGAGTGAAAGTGTTAATCGCTCAGTCACATCCGACTTTTTGGAACCCCATGGACTACAGTGCACCAGGCTCCTTTATCCGTGGATTTTCCCAGGCAAGGATACTGAAGTGCCATTTTCTTCTCCAGGGGATCTTGCTGACCCAGAGATCAAACCCCAGTCTCCTGCATTGCAGGCAGATTCTTTAACTAGGGAAGCCTCTAGTTAGGTGACTTTAAGGAAACAGAAGCAACAGGCTGCAAGATGTGTGTAAATATACTGAAAGGCAATTTAGATAACTGGGCAGATTTGGGGGATGAATGAATAACAGATGTAAAAATCTTGAATAAAAATGAATAGAAATTGTATTTTTATTTACTCTTAGAATGAAAAAAAATAATTCTTCAAAAAACTGCTACTTATTAAAGCTGTTACAGATACAAGTATAGTTTTGTCGCTAACATAGCAAAAAAAAGTTATAAAGTATAGGAAAGCATTTGGGAGAAAATTAAAACCACCTAAAATTCTACTACTCAGAGAAAATATTCATTCATTCAATAAATAATTACTGAATGCCCTTGATAAACTCTGCTCTGTTTCAGAGTCTGTGATTCAGCAATGACTAAAATCTTGTTTTCATGAAGATTAGATTCTAGCGAGTAGTTGAGAAATGATTAAACACTGACTGAGTCACTGGTAAAGAGAAAAAGTAGGATAAGTAGCACAAAGTGATGGGAAGAGAGCAATGCTATTTTTTATAGAGTGACCAGGGAATTCTTTTTTGAGAAAATGACACTCAAGCAGAAACATCAAGGAAGTCAGTCAACAGATAGTGCTGATATTTAAGAGTGTTTTTGAATGAAAAGTAACTAGAAAGACCCTGAGAAAAGAGGATTTGACACTTTGAAGGAGCACCCAAGGGCCCAGTGTGGCTACAGAAATGAAACAGGGAACCTGATGCCGGATATTAAAATCAGAGAGAAAATGGAAGTCGCAGCTGGGAGGCATAAGTAAGACTTTGTAGGCCACGGTAAGGACTCGAGATTTCACTCTGACAAAGGCCCTAGAAGTTCTGTACAGAGAAATGATTTTAAATGGTTTCTGTAGGTAAAGCAGCTTCGGTGTTATGTGGAGAACTGATGATAAAGAAGGAAGAATGAAATTTAAGGGTCAGTTAGGAAGCTCTTTAAATAGTCTGGGTGAGAGATAATAGCACCTTATTTAAGACTTCAGTGTAATTCCCTCTAGTATTTGCCTATGCATTTTAGTGTATGTAAAAGTAACATGATTGGGATTAACAGATATGTATAGTTAAGTGTTATGCTTATATGAAAATATTTTCAAAATTTAAAATTCTCATACAAAGTAGTAACTATGTATCTGACAAATATTTTCTTGGTTCTTTGTTTACAAATTTAAAGTGTCAAGAAATTTTAAATTAAAAAACTGGAGAAACTGTATCCTAAACATTAAAAAATAAATGAATGTTTTTAAAAAATGATAGTATAACTATCTATATGCTAGAATGAAAAGTGAAAGAAAGTGAAAGTCGCTCAGTTGTGTCTGACTCTTTGAGACCCCATGGACTATGCAGTCCTTGGAATTTTCCAGGCCAGAATACCGGAGTGGGTAGCCTTTCCCTTCTCCAGGGCATCTTCCCAACCAGGGATCAAATCCAGATCTCCTGCATTGCGGACAGATTCTTTACCAGCTGAGCCACAAGGGAAGCCCAAGAATACTACAGTGGGTAGCTTATCCTTTCTCCAGCAGACCTTCCCATCCCAGGAATTAAACCAGGGTTTCCGGCACTGCAGGCGGATTCTTTACCAACTCAGCTATGAGGGAAGCCCATATGCTAGAATAGTATGTATCTATTAAAAATAACACTCAAAATTATAAAACATGGAATAAAGATTATATAATGGAAAGTTCAAAAAGCAGAATAAGACTATATATACCAAATGTTCTCAACTATAAAGTATACATATCAAATATACTGGAAGAAATATATAAAATATTTTTCTATGTGGTAAGATTATGGATATTTTATTTTCTTTTGTATGTGTATTCAAATTTCTTCAGTGAACTGGAATTAATTTTGTAATTTAAAAAATACTTTCATATTTTGAAAAACTAAGTAAAGGGGAGCAGAATCTGTGACTTCCCCAGAATAAAACACTTTTACACATTTGAGCTAAAGGCAATCAAAATCCCAGCAGATTCAAGAAAAGCTCTTTTTCTCTCCATCAACTGCCTAAATTTACACTGGAAAGGGAGTTGATAACAGGAAGCGGGCAATCACCAGAGGCACTTTTTACCTGAGACGCTTATCTGCATAAGAGCACAACTTTTGTTTTCTCTGCTTCCTATAATGGGGCATTCCTTGCCTTTGCATCCCCAGGCCCCTACCCCTCTCCCTCTCTCAGGATGTTTGGCTGTGTTTTTGTTTTTTATAATTTTACTTCTGGCTGCGCTGGATCTTTGATGCTTTGTGCAGGCTTTCTCTAGTTGCTGGGAGCAGGGACTCCTCTTCGATGCGGTGTGCAGGTTTTTCGTTGCAGAGCATCGGCTCTAGGCACACGGGCTTCAGTAGCTGCAGCTCGTGGGCTCATGAGTGGAAGCTCAGTAGTTGAGGTGCAGGGGCTCTGACGCTCTGAGGCATGTGGAATCTCCCTGGATCAGGGATGGAATCCCGGTTGCCTGCATTGGCAGGTGGATTCTTAACCACTGTGCCCCCAGGGAAGTCCTGGCTGCATTCTTACATTTGGCTGAGTCTTTATATCTTTATGATGATCCTGTGCATATGTAATTTTGTTTTTCTCTTGATAACCTGTCTCTTGTCAATCTAATTAGACGGACAGCCAAAGAACCTAGAAAGGCAGAAGGAAAAAGGCAGAACCTAGAAAGGCCCTTCATAAGGAATACTGAGAATTGAAAGATATAGGTTCAGATGCCTGATATGGCACTAATCAGCTATTTCTTGGACTAGTTTTTCTCTTAAACATCAATTTCCTCACTTTTAAAGTGAAGATAATAGTATCATACTCAAATAGACTCTGACAACTCAATATAGTTCTTAACATATTAAATGCTTGATAAATGTATTTCAAAAATAGGAAAGTATGATGGCTTGAGAATTCATATTTCAAGTAAAATGCAAAATCTCACTGTTAGGGAACCACTTACTGAAAATGCCCATCCTGGTGAAGCGGGACAGTATGTGCCTGCACGAACTATCTCACAATAGGAGGTCCTGATAAGGAGCACAGAAATGACAAGCTACCTCCTGCCAAATGAAATAACTCTGGAGGGGCCTAAAGGAGGAAGGACAGTATGTCCAGCCAGCCTCCCATGCACCCTCATGCTGGAAATCATCTTAACTGAAAGCTGTGTGCACCACCAGGAAGAGCTTTGAATCAGACCAGATATGGGCACAAGCGAGATGACCGGCCAGAGACAACGGGAAAGCTACCCCAATCACCATGAGACCTGAGGCTGCAAGCCACCTGCACCCCGCGGCTCTCAGCCCAGGCACCCCTTTCCAATAAAGTCTTCTGCTTTGTCCGTACAGGTGTCTCCTTGGCTAAGTCAACAATTCACTTCCGAGTGTTAGACCAGAGCCTGCTCTCAGGCCCTGGAAGTGATCCCCTTCTGGTAACATCACACGAAGACCTGATTTAAATGAGTGGAAAATGTTACCTACTCTTTTACTCTGCTTCCTCTTGTCTGCAATCCAGCTCAAACTGGAGAAAAATGACTCTAAAATTAATGCAAAGGTAAACCAAATTGTTAACTTCCTTCCTTGGGACATCTGCCTGCCTAAAATCCTCCCTAATGCTGGAAGTAAATGTTCAATCTGTGCTGCAAAAATCTATATTCCTAAAGCTGAATGTAAATGTTAAAGAGGAATCCTCAAGTCCTCTTTTAAGCAGATGCTACATGAAAGTGATAAGTAGTTTCCCACTGCTGCTGAGGGCTTAGAAATCCGTGTTGTTCTGACTCAATTTAATAGGAAATCATCAATGGACTATAGATTGAGGATGGGCCTCCCTGGTGGCTCAGACAGTAAGAATTCACCTGCCAATGCAAGACACTCAAGAGATGTGGCTTTGATCCTTGGGTCGGAAAGATACCTTGGAGAAGGGAATGACAACTCACTCCAGTATTCTTGCCTGGAGAATTCATGGACAGAGGAGCCTAGTGGGCTACAGTTGTATGGGTTTGCAAAGAGTTGGACACAGCTGAGCAACTAAGCACAACACAATAATAGACTGGGAACAGGAAGCACTTTCAACAGAATAAATATCTAAATTTATTTTAGCCAAAGATTCACTTTGGCCAAAGAGTCAACGTAATCCTGTCAACTACAGATTTTGAAGACAAAGGATAAAAATTTCCTTTCACGACAGGAATCTAAAACTACCTTATTTGCTACAGATTTTTTCCTAAAAGGATGAGGTTAGATTTTGATGTGTGTGGCAGGCAGGGGAGTTGTGACTCTCAGTCACATCCAAGCTACCTACTTCTAGCTATATCCTTTATTCAGCCAGCCCTGGACTGAGGTAAACTTCCTTATTTCCACATTTTTAAAAGAATAAACAATTTCAAATTACTTCTCTAAGCAGCTTCCTAGGAATGGAAACATGGTAAACTGTGTATTACGGCTTCCCAGGTGGCACTAGTGGCAAAGCACCCTCCTGCCAGTGAAGGAGACTCAAGAGACTTGGGTTTGATCCCTGGGTAAGAAAGAGCCTCTGCAGCAGGAAATGGCAACTCACCCCAGTATCTGTGCCTGGAAAATTCCACGGACAGAGGAGCCTGGTGGGCTACAGCCCGTGTGGTCACGAAGAGCTGGACTAAGCACACGGAGCATACTGTGTACTGGTAACTAAAGCACTGATTTCTTAGGAAACACAGCTGCAGCTGTCTCTACTTTCAAGACTAAAAATCCAGATTTTGAGAACAAATAAATTATGAAATAGTTACAGTACACAATGTATCTTATTCTCATCAAAGACTATATCAAGTTTTCTTCTAGATGGAAACTTCAGTTCTGAATTTAAATATTTATCTGTAAATCTTACTTATTGGTGATAGAGTTTTAGAATCAGAGGGGCCTATTTAACCCCATCCTTCTCTTCTGGATTAAAAAAAAGTGACAGAGATACATAAATATACATTATTTTAGTAGCAATAAATTAAAGTAATTATACAGTGTTTGGATATATATGCTTTTGTTCCATCGAGTAATTCTGTCAGATGATAACAGTATTCTTTTCCCCATTTTTCAAGTGAGAAAGCTGGAAAAGAATCAAAGGTGATAAATGACTTTCCAATAGTCACTGAACTAGTAGGTACCAGAGTCATTGTTTGAATATAGGCCTTTTCACTCTAGATCCAGTGTTCTCTGTAGTACAGAAAATCATCTTTTTTTGCCTTACTTTCTGTTAAAGTAGGTTTTCTTATGGTATATGTGAGGATTAAGGACTGAAATTCACTATAGTCAATTATACACAGATTTCCAAAACACATTCCTTCTTTTCAAATATCTTATCCCCAAAGTGACTTTAAAGAACACGTTCTGTCTTTAACACAGCCAAAATGACTCACCAGGAAACTGTGCTTACATTTCCCACTAAAGAATCCAGTTCGGTAATCTTTTCCCACGCTGTGTTAACAACTTGAATACATTGGGAGATGACTAAAAGAAACAAATAATTTGTCTGTATAACAAAGTATAAATGGGACCATAATTTTGTAAGCAACTATGTAGAATAGGCTTCCCCTGTGGCTCAGATGGTAAAGAATCTGCCTGTAATGCGGGAGACCTAGGGGTTTGACCCCTGGGTCAGGAAGATGCCCTGGAGAAGGGAATGGCAACCCACTCCAGTATTCTTGCATGGAGAATTACATGGGCAGAGGAGCCTGGTGGGCTACAGTCTGTGGGGTCACAAGAGTCGGACACGGCTGAGCAACTAACACACACCACCCACACAGGGAATGCTCTCATGGTTGGAAGAGGAGTGAACCAACAGTGCATAGATCTACAGGGACAAACCTTGGCTTAGTCACTTATGTTGTGTTTCATCTGAAAAACAGAGTAATGATCCAGAGCATTTCTGCAAGGGTTACATAAAAATGTATGTGATACCAGTCTGTAAGCCCTCAAGTACTATGCATAAATGTGAAGAGACAGAGTTACTGATTTGCTCATTGTATTTCCTAGTGCAGATACTAATCACAATTCCATCAACATGAATAGTTAAAACATATTTTAAGCTATAGAAGTGTTATTGAAAGTTGTACATAAAACAAAGAAAGCAAGTTTTGAATAATCTAAATAATCACTATCACTTATACTTGTAAGTTAAAATTTTTACATTAAGAATAACTATGAAATGCTGATTTACTTTCTATAAGTCTTGCTTCCTTATCATCTGAAGTATCTTTACAAAGCACCATCCCCCTTTTGAGTGCTCTAACAATGTCATTTAACTTAATGTTTGCATATAAAAGATGTTCAAATTATTACTGATTCTAACAGTGATGATAATGTTGGCTGTCAGTATTTAAAGAACTAAAATACAATGAATAAGATATATTTAACACAAACTATAGTGAAAAAAAAATTTAATCTTCTTTAAATGATTAAAAAATCTGTTCACGATCTTGCCTGGCTCTAGGAATCATCATTATAACTGTAAATTATTGTGCAGTAGTTTAACAATAATTCAGCTATCTAAGCACAGTGGTAAGGAGTTTATTTTAACATGTGTTTTTTTTTAGCCTAAATTAAATACATGCATTCCCAATATTCTCCAAATTATTCATACTATTTTGGATTAATTTTATCAACCCATAATCTACCATAATTAAACCTAATAACATTCAGTACTTAAAGTTTTTATACCTTTCAAGGAAAATTATTAAGTAGAATAGAATGCATAGTTATGTAAGGTATATAGCTATCTTGCTCAATTTTTACTCCCTGATTTTCCATTTACAAATGTTTCCTCTATAGTTTATATTTGAATTTTTCTTATATTAAGATTTTGAAGAAATCTCTTCTAAAAATCTTCACTATCCTGTTAAATCCATAGCATTTCCTTCCTTCCTCATCTTCCAGAGGCTGATTTCTATCTTCTTAGTTTACCCCCATTAGCTCTTTAAGAGATCATTAATAAAGAATCATTTTTATTTGATGCATTTGAACAATGAAAGGGAAAGAAAATATATGCTGCCAAGGTGAGCAGTAAAAAGTAATTATCTCCCTATACTAGTCTTCTCTACTGTAACCAGAGTTTAAAAACTCAAAAATTTTTGACTCATGAAAAAAATAAAAAGAAAGCAAAAAAGTATGAATTTTTCATAGCTGACCCAAAAAAGGTAATTCTGAGACCTATTACTGATAGTGTTTATGTCCTACATATGTTTACTTTAACAGCATATTTATAAACATTCATGTGATACTTTTAATAATAATAGTACATACCAGTTGACATATTGAACCCAAATCTTTAAAAAAAAAATAAAGAAGAGCTCTATAAGAAATGTCTAATTATGCAACTAGTGTAGAATATATTTTGCATTAAAAAAAAAGACTTTAAAATTAGAAAACAGGAATTACCAAGATTTCCTGGTGATTTTCTGAATTTTACCCTTATAATTGCACCAAACTTAATTCTCATATTAAACCTCTGAAAATATATGAATAAAATATTTTATGAATTTAAGACTGCAGCACTGGAATAAAAAATAACTAAAGAAGACAACATACTTAGTAATTTTTCTAGGAAAAATAAGATATCTAGTAATTTTTCTCAGGAAATAAAAAGATAATTAAGAACAATATTTAGAGCATCTGATGTTTATATATCTTGTAGAGAATAAGCAGTTAATAAAGATAGATGAAAATTTTAACAGATAAAGATGAAAACAATCTCTTAAGTTTCAAAGAATCAAAGTTTAAGTTGGAAATTTTGCCCTACCAGATGTTAAAATTTATTACATAGCAATAATTACAAAACTATTGTTCTGATAACAAAATAAACTCAACAATGTTAATAACAAAAATAAATAATAACCCATTTATTTGGCATATACTATGGGTTAATCACTGTGTTAAATGAAATATGTTTTGTACATATTTGTATTTTATTTATGACTCATATTTAGTTCTCTTAATAAATTTAAAAGTACTATCTACATTTTACAGAAGAGGAAAGAAAAGTGCACAGGTAAAGTAACAGTTAAGGGTACGGAGCTAACATACTTACATGTAAATAATAACTGCATATAATAATTTAGTATATGATAAACAGAATTTCAGGTGAATTTTCATTTACATGATTTATTTATTAAATTAGCTGGCTAACATTTTAGGAAAAAAGGTAGAGACTCATGTCACTTTTATGCAAAATTAATTTCCATATGATTAAGATGTTTATTACATTTTAAAAGTACCATAATTATATTTATATAATTTTGAATTAAGAACACCAAGAACAAAAACCTAAGAGAAACTCATAATGTATTTGGTTACATAAAACCAAAAACATCTACACAGCAAAATTTGCCATCACCAAATTAAACATTAATTTAATTAACTAAATTTAATTAATTTAATTTAAAATATGCTGCACTCAATATGCCAGCAAATTTGGAAAACTCAGCAGTGGCCAAAGGACTGGAAAAGATTAGTTTTCATTCCAATCCCAAAGAAAGGCAATGCCAAAGAATGTTCAAACTACTGCACAATTGTACTCATCTCACACACTAGCTGGAGAAGGCAATGACACCCCACTCCAGTACTCTCGCCTGGAAAATCCCATGGATGGAGGAGCCTGGTAGGCTGCAGTTCATGGGGTCGCGAAGAGTCGGACACGACTGAGCAACTTCACTTTCACTTTTCACTTTCATGCATTGGAGAAGGAAATGGCAACCCACTCCAGTGTTCTTGCCTGGAGAACCCCAGGGACGGGGGAGCCGTCTGTGGGGTCACACAGAGTTGGACACGACTGCAGTGCCTTAGCAGCAGCAGCAGCACACACTAGCAAAGTAATGCTCAAAATTCTCTAAGCCAGGCTTCAACAGTACATGAACATGAATTTCCCGATGTTCAAGCTGGATTTAGAAAAGGCAGAGAAATCAGAGATCAAATTGCCAACATCCGTTGGATCATAGAAAAAGCAAGAGTTCCAGAAAAGCATCTACTTCTGCTTTATTGACTATGCCAAAGCCTTTGACTGTGTGGATCACACAAACTGTGGAAGATTCTTCAAGAGATGCGAATACCAGACCACCTGACCTGCCTCCTGAGGAATCTGTATGCAGAAGCAACAGAACTGGACATGGAACAACAGGCTGGTTCCAAATTGGGAAAGGAGTACGTCAAGGCTGTATATTGTCACCCTGCTTATTTAACTTATATGCAGAGTACATCATGAGAAACGCTGGGCTGGAGGATGCACAAGCTGGAATCAAGATTGCTGGGAGAAATATCAGTAACCTCAGATACGCAGATGACACCACCTTTATGGCCAAAAGCGAAGAACTAAAAAGTCTCTTGGAAGTGAAAGAGGAGAGTGAAAAAGTTGGCTTCAAACGCAACATTCAGAAACTAAGGTCATAGCATCCGGTCCCATCAGTTCATTGCAAAGAGATGGGGAAACAATGGAAACAGTGAGAGATGTTATCTTTTGGGGTTTCAAAATCACTGCACATGGTGACTGCAGCCATGAAATTAAAAAGACACTTGCTCCTAGGAAGAAAAGCTATGACCAACCTAGACAGCACATTAAAAAGCAGAGAGATTACTTTGCCAACCAAGGGCTGTCTAGTCAAACCTACGGTTTTCCCAGTAGTCATGTATGGTTGTGAGAGTTGGACTATAAAGAAAGCTGAGTGCCAAAGAATTGATGCTTTTGAAATGCAGTGTTGGAGAAGACTCTTTAGAGTCCCTTGAGGTGCAAGGAGATCCAACCAGTTAATCCTAAAGGAAATTAGCCCTGAATATTCCTTGGAAGGACTGATGCTGAAGCTCCAGTACTTTGGCCACCTGATGCAAAGAACTGACTCACTTGAAAAGACCTTGATGGTGGGAAGGATTGAAGGCAGGAGGAGAAGGGGACAACAGAGGATGAGATGGTTGGATGGCATCACTGACTTGATGGACATGAGTTTGAGTAGGCTCTGAGAGTTGGTGATTTACAGGGAGGCCTGGCGTCTGCAGTCGATGGGGTCGTAAAGAGTTGGACACAACTGAGTGACTGAACTGAATTAAATATTAATACACATAATAAACCAGTAATATTGGCTTTAATATATAGAACAAAGTCTATTCTCTCCAATATAGACGTTCTTACAAATAATAAAAATACTGGTACTCTAAATAGAAAAGAATGGTAAAGAAGAGGGCACTACCAGAGAAAAAACAGAATGATCAGTTAACACAAAAAAATTGTTATATTTAGTAGTAATCAGTGAAATGCACATTAAAATAATAGGAGGTATTTTACTTGCCTTATGAGCAAAGATAGCTGGCATAAGGAGAAATATAGTGAAATCTCCACTCAAAATTATTGCTGATGTGAGACTTAATTGACGTGTTTCAGGGGATTAAATATGTGATGCATAAAGTGTCTTTTTAAAAAAGTCATATTCTTAGATTAAAAAATCGCACATCTTATGAATTGACCCTAACCAAATAAATAGGCATACATTTTTGTAAAAATATGTCTGTGGGCATATAAAATGGGGATAAATAATTGGAAGCAAACTAAACCGCAACAATTCAATACTGTTTCAGCAAGTTCTATCAAATAATATGTATTAGAATGTACCATGCTATGACTAAAATGTGGTTCAAATCTTTATATACTGACATGAAAATGTATTCAAGATTATTGATAAGAAAAGCAAGATACAGACAAGCATACTTAATACTATCCTAATTTAATGAATACAGTGCATAGGCACAGAAAAAAATCCAAAAGAATAGAAACTGGGTCTGGGTGGGAATTTAGATAGCTTTTTCTTTGTTAAAAAAAATTTCCTACCTCTTCTGAATTAAACAATAACAGTGACACAATTTATAAAATAATCTCAAAAAGTAAGCAGGAGCCAAAAAGAGAAGGAAATAGGTTTTTAAGATAACAAGGAATAAAGAAAAAGAGAGAAGGAAGGTAATAACTAATGGAATAATATATGAAAAAAGAGACAGTAGATTCCCAGATAATAGGGATGAAAAAGCACAATAGCCAAACAGGAAAAGACACATAATTTGGGTCGTAAATAAGATTTTAAAACTATTATAGAAACAAGTTTGAATCTGTGGTCAAATATCTTTGAAAGGACTATGAATCTAAAAAAGAGTGGAGGATGAAAAACTCATTTATTGTCCCATTTCTGATAACACAGTCACCAATTGCCTCAGTGAAAGAATAACGTGCTGACTTAGTGATGAGCTATTATTTTATAGTTCTGCACCAACACTGGACACTCCTTTCAAAACCATTTAGCGCAGAGGCTTCCCAGCGTCTCAGTGGTAAAGAATCAGCCTGTCAGTGCGGGGTAGAATGGTTCAGCCCCGGGTCTGTGAGCATCCAGCACACTGCAGAGCTCCTAAGCCAGCGCATCCCAGCTACTGAGCCTGTTCTTCAGAGCCCGAGAGCTGCAGGGAGCGCACGCTGCCACTGCTGATCTGCGCACCCAGAGCCTGTGCTCCGGCCCCCACAGTGAGAGGCCCGTGCGCAGCAGCTGGACAGTGGCTCCCGCGCTCTGAAACCAGAGAAAGGCCCGTGCACGGGTGAAGATCCGGCAGAGCCGAAAATAAAAATGACTGAAGAAAATTACCTTTAAAAATTAGAACATGTTAATTATCATATGTGTAATCAATCGCCAGCCCAGGACTGATGCTCGGGGCTGGTGCATCGAGATTTCCCGGGGGGAGGGAGGAGAGAGGGGGCGTCTGGAGGGGGAGCATATGCAAACCCATGGCGATATCATGACATTGTATGGCAAAACTAATAAAAAAAAAAGGTGAAGTAAATAAAATAAATAAATAAATAAAAGTAACATACAATATTAAAAAAAATTAGAACAGACATATTTTATCAAACTATAACAATTAAAAGCTACATATTAACTCTGAGACAGACAAACAGAGTAATGAAACAGAATAGGAAATCTAGAAATCAATGGAGAAAGGATGGACCTCTGTAACAATAAATATCATTAGGATCAGTGAAAAATGATAATTCATATGATAAATATAATTAGGATAAATGGAAAATGATAATTCATATGACATTGAGAACTATTTGAATATACATAAAATAAACTCTAGATGAATTCAATCCTTAAGTGTGACAATGTTGAACTTTATTGGAGGCTTGTGTTCCCTAAAAGAAGGGGTAGCTGAGAAATCTGTTTACCTTTTTTGTGTTTCCAGAACTGACTACAAAAGGCCACCCTGCCGTCATATATTCTTGATATGACCCACATCTACCCTTCCTCAATGATAATAACTTCCTTTACTTCCTGTCTTTATAAAACTCCAAGTCCCCTTCATTTATTCTGAGATGGTCCTTACTGATGAACATTGTCCCTATTGCAAAAGTCTGAATATAATCATCTTAATTGTCTGTTGCCTGTGACAAATATGAAAAGCTAAGTAGTAACACTTTTAAAGGAAAACACGAGAGAAAACCTTGGTAATGTTGGAGCAGGTAAGAATTTCCCAAGTAGTAAAACATGGATAAGCCTCAAAAATACTGTTCAGTGAAAAAAGTTGCAGGAAAATATTTGTGTTCACATGTGTATAACCAGGGATACAAACCTGTGTGACAAAAGTACAAAAATATGGACAAGAAGAATGCAGAGGATAGCTCCTAACTTTTTGTGAGAGAGAGAGGTGAATATGGTAGGAGAGGAGGAGTTTAGCTGGAAACATATCCTCCTTTATAAAAAGATTTACAGCAAAGTTTCAAATAATTTGGGAATTCTGTTAAAATGCAGATTCTGATTCATGGACTGAGGTGATAAGGGAGGTATTGGGATTCTGCAGTTCTAATAAGCTACCAGGTAGAAAACATATGGCTAACTTTATTAAACCTATGTAGTGAACACAAAAGAATCTACTATTTTTAACATGTTAAAAATAGTTCATTAGCAAATATAAAGTTCAGGAGAATTAGCAACCACCATAAGGTACCTCCAAGCAGTAGTAAAAATCCCTCTTTCAACTTTACATATGGTATAAGGCTGTTTTAATTCTGTGAAACATAAAATAATATGTAAAAATATATAAACACAAGAAAATCAGGAAAGTACTTAGGATTCTAAGAAAAAAGGCAGGGTAGTAACTTAAATTCTTATAAAACAATTTTATAGTGAATTAGCAATAAATATTTTTTGTCATTTACCCCCAAAAAGTTGACAAATTTCATAGTTAATTTAATCCTAACCTCTTCGTCTGTCACTGATGAGATACTCCTGACGGAGACTTTTGATACAGGTGTTCTTACACTGTATTAAAAAAAGAGGACTATAATAGCATTAATTCAGATTAACATTTAGAATAGCTTCAGGTTACTATCTTCAGTAACATACAAAAAAGTAAACTCTGCTTTATGAATGGATATTTTCTGTATCTGAAGAAGTGGGTTTAAGAGATTTACATTAATTATGCAGTCATTAAGCAGAGACTATAAAAAGGTCTATGAAGGCCAGGGCTTTGATGTGCCTTGTTCTCTACTTTTGTGTCAGAATCTAGAATGCTCCTGGTATATAAAAGCCCTCAACAAATACCTGTCAAATGAGTAAGTAAAATTTCAGTTAGTGACTTCAGTACACCAGGATGTTGTAAAACATACAAAGATAAAATCCAAAGGTGGCCTTACCTGTTGGGGTTTTAAAATCTAGCAGCAAGAACACAGACATGTAGACTTAATTAATATATTATACACTGCAAAATGATATATTTTATAGTACTGATTATTTAGAAACCTATTTATATGTTTTCTTATATAGTAGAAAAAAGCATGGTAATGGGGAAAAGAAGGAAAGTTATGTATTCAGAGAGAGGATTTACATATGAAAAATACATAACATGAAAAATAAATGAGGTAGTATGGATGGATGGCAAAATATACACAAGTTGTATGAAAACACATTAAGGAGTGAGTGCTCAGAGATCGAAATTAATTCTCAAGAATAAATATTAATTCTGAGTCTGGAGAATCCTCATGGACAGATGAGCCAAGCAGGCTACAGTCCATGGTGTCACAAAGAGTCGGACACAACTGAGCAACTAAGCACAGCACAACACTGGGTCTTGAAAGATAAGGACCAGTAAAAGTTTGGGGGTGGCCTAGGACTGATGCGGGGGTAGAGCAGGCATTAGGTAGTAAGAAATTAGAGACAGACTCTGAAGAGAGGAACAGATAGAGAAGCAGGAAAAACCGGGTTTATTTTGGAAAACTTCAAGCAATTTAGCATTTCAGTGTTCAGGGTATCAGAGAAGAAAGGATTGAAAATGAGGCTGACAAGAAAGAAGAGAGGGAAGACTAAGACATATTTGGAGTATCAACCACGCTAAGAAATTTGACTTATAACTGATTATAATCAAGAGAGTGATTTGATTAGATTTCTATTTGAGAAAGATTCTTCAGTAGCAACATGAAATATGGACAAAAGGTTCATATGCGAATAACTTCAGATTACTACTTTATATTCCTAGCTAGGAGAAAAAGACTAGAGGTTGTTTAAAATGGTTGAGGCCAAGAGTGATTAGAGCCTGAACTAGGGCAGTGGCCTTGGGAGGCTAAGAAAGACATAGAGATGCAGAAGATTTTATGAAATAGAACTGACAAAATCATCAGGGAGGTGTTAAGTCCTATATCCATGACTTGGGAGACTGGACTGATTGTGTAATAGATATTATGTGTACACAGACGCATGTGTGAGCTAAAGGCACACACAAAAGACGGAAAGATGTGAGGTACGCATGTGGGCACACAGGAAAGATAAAATACGTAATATATAAAATGAAATATATACTGGGGAAGAATGGAGAAATAGCTCCAGAAAGAATGGAGAGGCTAAGACAAAGTGGAAATGACACTGAACTGTAGAAGCGTCTGGTGATGAAAGTACAGTCCAATGCTGTAAATACTGCATAGGAACCTGGAACATTAGGCCCATGAATCAAGGAAACTGGATATGGTCAAACGGGCGAGGGCAAGAGTGAACACTGACATTTTAGCAATCAGTGAACTAAAATGAATGGGAATGGGCAAAATTTAATTCGGATGACCATTATACGTACTTTTAGTGGGCAACAATCCCTTAGAAGAAATGGAGTAGCCATCACAGTCAACAAAAGAATCCAAAACACAGTTGAATTCTTCAGTTACTCAGTCAAGTCCAACTCTGCAACATGGACTTTGCAAAGCCCATGTGTTTTTGCACGCCAGGCTTCCCCGTCCTATACTATCTCCTGAAGCTTGCTCAAACTCGTGTCCATTGAGTTGATGATGCTATCCAAACATCTCTTCTGTCGTCCCCTTCTCCTCTTGCCCTAAATCTTTCCTAGCACCAGGGTCTTTTCCAGTGGGTCAGCCCTTTGCATCAAGTGACCAAAGTATTGGAGCTTCAGCATCAGTCTTTCAAATGAATATTTAGGGTTGGTTTCCAAAACCCAGTACTTGGGAGCAATCTCAAAATGACAAAATGATCATCTCAGTTCATTTCCAAGGCAAACCATTCAACATCACAGCTATCTAAGTCTATGCCCCAACCACTAATGCCAAAGAAGTTGAATGGGTCTAAGAAGACTGACAAGACCATTTAGAATGAACACCAAAAAAAGATGTCCTTTTCATCATAGGGGACTGTAATGCAAAAGTAGAAAGTCAAGAGATATCGGGAGTAACAGGCAAATTTAGCCATAGAGTAAAAATAAAGCAGGGCAAAGGCTAACCGAGTTTTGCCAAGAGAACACACTAGTAATGGCAAACTCACTCTTCCAACAACATAAGAGACAATTGGACATCAGCACATAGACATCACCAAATGGTCAACACTGAAATCAGACTGATTATATCCTTTGCAGCCAAAGATGGAGAAGCTCTATACAGTCAGTAAAAACAGGACTGGGAGCTGTGGCTCAGATCATGAACTCCTTATTGCCAATGCAGACTGAAATTGAGGAAAGTAGGCAAAACCACTTGGCCATTCAGGTATGACCTAAATCAAATCCCTTATGATTATACAGCAGAAGTGAGAAATAGACTCAAGGGATTAGATCTGATAGAGAGTGCCTGATGAACTACGGATGGAGGTTCATGACATTGTGCAAGAGACAGGGATAAAGACCATCCTCAAGAAAAAGAAATGCAAAAAAGCAAAATGGTTGTCAGAGGAGGTCTTACAAATAGGTGAGAAAAGAAGAGAAACAAAAGACAAAGGACAAAGGGATGGATACACCGATCTGAATGCAGAGTTCCAAAGAACAGCAAGGAGAGATAAGAAGGTCTTCTTAAGTGAACAATGCAAAGAAATAGAGGAAAATAACAGAATGGGAAAGACTAGATACCAAGGGAATGTTTCACGCAAAGATGGGCACCATAAAGGACAGAAACAGTATGGACTAAACAGAAGCAGGAGAGATTAAGAAGAGGTGGCAAAAATAGAAATGGCTTTTAGACAGAAGCACTGACAGAGGACGAGATGGCTGGATGGCATCACTGACTCTATGGACACGGGTTTGAGTAGACTCCGAGAGTTGGTGATGGACAGGGAAGCCTGGCACATTGCAGTCCATGGCGTCACACAGAATCGGACACAACTTGGTGACTGAACAATTATAAGCTATTCTTACAATCCAGGTAACACCTTCTGTAAGTGAGTTGATTTATACACATATAGTACGTCAAGGCTGTATATTGTCACCTTGCTTATTTAACTTATATGCAGAGTACATCATGAGAAACGTTGGGCTGGAGGAAGCACAAGCTGGAATCAAGACTGCTGCGAGAAATATCAATAACCTCAGATATGCAGATGACACCACCCTTATGGCAGAAAGTGAAGAACTAAAAAGCCTCTTGATGAAAGTTAAAGAGGAGAGTGAAAAAGTTGGCTTAAAGCTCAACATTCAGAAAACTAAGATCATGGCATCTGGTCCCATCACTTCAGGGGAAATAGATGGGGAAACAGTGGAAACAGTGACAGACTTTATTTTGGGGGCTCCAAAATCACTGCAGATGGTGATTGCAGCCATGAAATTAAAAGACGCTTGTTCCTTGGAAGGAAGGTTATGTCCAACCTAGACAGTATGTTTAAAAGCAGAGATATTACTTTGCCAACAAAGGTCTGTATAGTCAAGGCTACGGTTTTGCAGTAGTCACGTATGGATGTGAAAGTTGGACAGTGAAGAAAGCTGAGCACCAAAGAATTGATGCTTTTGAACTGTGGTATTGGAGAAGACTCTTGAGAGTCCCTTGGACTGCAAGGAGATCCAACAAGTCCATCCTAAATGAGATCAGTCCTGGGTGTTCACTGGAAGGACTGATGTTGAAGCTGAAACTCCAATCCTTTGGCCACCTGATGCGAAGAGCTGACTCATTGGAAAAGAGCCTGATGCTGGGAAAGATTGAGGGCAGGAGAAGAAGGGGATGACAGAGGATGAGATGGCTGGATGTCATCACCAACTCGATGGACATGGGTTTGGGTGGACTCCGGGGGTTGGTGATGGACAGGGAGGCCTGGTGTGCTGTGGTTCATGGGGTCTCAAAGAGTCGGACACGACTGAGAGACTGAACTGAGATGTAATAAATATGTATAAGTATACAAACTAGAAGAGTATAACAAGTTTTAAAAGAATATTAGCTACTTTATTATTACCCTGAACCATCAAAGAGCTTTAGTCCCTATTCTCTTTTTATTTCATTCAATTCTGGGTTCTAAAGAGGGCATGATAAAATCTCTGGGAAACATATAACTTTCAAATTCTTCAATACTGTCAGTCACTTAAAGCATTTGGTTGAAACAAAGATGATCTGTTTATTCAACACAAGGAGAAGCTAGAATAGAAGCTTTCATTAATCGTTTATATGCCCCAGGAAATATCTAAAACTTACCACCCCCAATAGGTATTACATTAATAGTGATTTCATATCTAACTTAGAAAGATATTCTGTATCATTGAGTTAGTGCAATCTGTTTCTAAAACAGAGCTGTGAGAGAAGAATTTGAGAAGAAAAGGATAAAGAAATGTATTTACAGAGTCAGAGTTGGACCTTCAAAACATTTACTATTTTCTTTGAAGAACTATAAATCATCCAACCAAAAATATCTGTACTTTAAAGCAAAGTTCAAACAAAATATGAATTATTTTTAACTATACAGAGGCTTGCTTTCATTAACTTAATAAAAAGTTAACTATAAATTCATAGTATCATTGTCAGTATCCAATCATTAAGCATCTGAATAAGATGCTGTTGAGAGTCAAGGCTAAAGCTGAGTGCAGAATTGATGCTTTTGAACTGTGGTGTTGAGAAGACTCTTGAGAGTCCCTTGGACTGCAAGGAGATCCAACCAGTCCATCCTAAAGGAGGTCAGTCCTGAGTGTTCATTGGAAGGACTGATGTTGAAGCTGAAACTCCAATACTTTGGCCACCTGATGCAAAGAGCTGACTCACTGGAAAAGGCCCCGATGCTGGGAAAGATTGAGGGCAGGAGGAGAAGGGGATGACAGAGGATGAGATGGTTGGATGGCATCACCGACTCAATGGGCATGGGTTTGGGTAGACTCCAGGAGTTGGTGATGGACAGGGAGGCCTGGTGTGCTGTGGTTCATGGGGTCGCAAAGAGGTGGACACAACTGAGCAACTGAATTAAATACTAAGTATACAATAAACATAAGAAGTAGGATATAGGAGTTGTATCATTGCTTTAGGGGGAAAAAAGGAGATTTTGGCCCCCTGAAGGATGTCCAGACAGTGGGAATAATTATTAGTGCAGGGTTTCATAAAATATGAGTGAGGAGGAAACAAGGGAAAAGTTTTTGTTTCCAAAAACAGTTTTTGATCCAGCAGTTTCCCCCAGCTCTAGGGATTCTTCCTTTCGGCTCTGGTTATAGCTCTCCACTGTTTCATTTTTCTGGGTTCTTTCACTTTCTCTTTTACTACTTAATCTGAACATTTTGTTCTATATTAAGGGTTTTGATCTCATTTATTTGTTCTTTTAACTGTAATCCACTACAAATCCTTTTTGGAAATAAACAGTGTGCAAGTCACCTTTTCTTTCCTCTTTTGGAGACTCTTTAGATGTGGGGGATCATCGCTCATGTGCATGTCTTTAAAGATGGGGAACTAAATTTGGGGTTGAACCATTTACTCCTCAGGGAGAAACTCTGGGTTTGTTCTCTTCAGCTGTAGGTTGTCTCATTGCGGGTAAGGGTGATGGCAAGATGCCCCAGCCTATCCAACTCATTTTGTTAAGATTTTATTTTTATCTGCCTGATGCAGAGTGGTCAATTTAGCCTTTAGTTTTTTTTTAAAGGATAGTTTTTTTTTTAAAAAGAAGAAATTGTCCCATTAGTAGTTGCAGCTTCAGTGGGAGGAGGTGAGTTCAGCATCTTCCTATATTACTATCATCTAGAACTGGCCAGTTAAGTGAACCACAGAGACCTACACAAAGACACATAATTGAAATATCAAAAATCAAAGACAAGGAGAAAATATTAAAATAAGCAAGAGAAAAACAACTTGCTAGGTACAAGGGAACCCTCATAAGACTATTAGCAGATTTTTTAGCATGAACATTGTGGTTCAGAGGGATAGCATAATATTGATATATTCAAAGCACTGAAAGAAAAAAATTCCAACCAAGAAAACTGTACGTGGTAAAGTTGCTATTCAGAATTAATGGAGAGACAGTTTTCCAGAGAAGCAAAGCTAAATGAATTCATCACCAATCAGTTCAGTTGCTCAGTCATGTCTGACTCTTTGTGACCCCATGGACTGCAGCACACCAGGCTTCCCTCTCAACCACCAACTCCCGGAGCTTGCTCAAACTAAGGTCCATTGAGTCATTGATGCCATCCAGCCATCTCATCCTCTGTCATCCCCTCTCCTCCTGCCCTCAATCTTTCCCAGCATCAGGGTCTTTTCAAATGAGTCAGCTCTTCACATCAGGTGGCCAAAGTATTGGAGCTTCAGCTTCAGTTCTTCCAATGAATATTCAGGACTGATTTCCTTTAGGATGGACTGGTTTGATTTCCTTGCTGTCCAAGAGACTCTCAAGATTGTCTTCTCCAACACATTTGAAAAGCATCAATTCTTTGGTGCTGAGCCTTCTTCATGGTCCAACTCTCTCTTCAACACATGACTACTGAAAAACCATAGCTTTCACTATACAGACCTTTGTCGTTAATGTCTCTGTTTTTTAATATTCTGTCTAGGTGTGTCATAGTTTTCTTCCAAGGAGCAAGCATCTTTGAATTTCATGGCTGCCGTCACTATCTGCAGTGATTTTTGAGCCCAAGAAAATAAAGTCTGTCACTGTTTCCATTGTTTCCCCATCTAACTGCCATGCAGTGATGGGACTTGATGCCACTATCTTCATTTTTTGAAGGTTGTGTTTCAAGCCAGCTGAGTTATTTCAAATGGATGGAATTCCAGCTGAGTCATCACCACTGAACTAGCCTTATAAGAAATGTTAAAATGGACTTTTTAAGTAGAAATAAAGAGTGCTAATATTAACATATATTAAAGAACAAATCTCACTGAAAAATAAATACACAGAAAAGAGAGTAAATTAAGTACTTATAAAGCTCATGAACTTTAAAAGACAAAAGTAGTAAAACCATGATTATAATAATTAGTTAAAGGATATACAAAATAGAAAGATATAAAATGTGACTTTTAAAACATAAAACAGGGAGGTGGAGGAAAATAAAAATGTGGAGTTTTAGAATGGCAACACATTTCAGTGGCTATCAACTTAAAACTGACTGTTATAGATATAAGTTGTTGTGTGTAAGCCTTATGGTAATCACAAAGCAAAAACCTACAATAAATGCATGCACACATGCACACATACACACACACACACACAAGAAAGGAACATAAGCATATCACTAAAAAAAAGTCATCAAACTACAAAGGAGAAGAGAGAGAAGAAAGTAACAGAAACTACAACAGTTAGAAAACAAAAAAATGGCAATAAGCACAGATCTATCAATAATTACTCTGAATGTAAATGGACTAAATTCTCCAATTTTATGTCTTTTAAGACATAAAGAGGATGAGAGAATAAAAAAACAAGACCCACTTCCTTACATGCTGTCTACAAGAGGCACACTTCAGATGTAAGCACACATGCAGACTAAAAAGGAATGGATGGAAAAAAGATATTCCATGCAAATGGAAACCAAAAGAAAGCTGGAGTAATGGCACTTACATCAGTTGAAACAGACTTTAAAACAAAGACTGTAATAAAAGACAAAGAAGAGCATTATATAATGACAAAGGGAGTGATCTAATAAGAGAATACAAAATTTGCAAATAATTATGCACTCAACATAGTGGCACCTAATCATATAAATAAAGCATATATTAAAAGATGTAACAGGAGAAACTGACAGTCATAAAACAACAGTAGGGGACTTAAAACAGCCCACTTACATCAATGGATAGATGATCCAGATGGAAGATTAAAAAGAAAACATTGACCTTAAACAACATGTTAGACCAGGTATTAATAAATATTTACAAAGTGCTTCATCTAAAAGCAATGGAATACACATTCTTCTCAAGAGCACAAGACAGATCGTATGTTAGGTCAGAAAACATGTCTTAACAAATTTAAGAGGAATGAAATCATACCAAGCAAGTTTTCCAATCACAATAGTATAAAACGAAAAATTAATGGCACAAAGAAAACTAGAAAATTCACAAACATGTGGAGATTAAACAAGATTCTACTGAGTAACCAGTAACCAATGGGTCAACGAAAAAAATCAAAAGAGAAATTAAAAAACATCTTGATGCAAACAGAAAAGGAAACGTAACATACTGAATTTTATGGGATGCAACAAAAGCAGTTCTAAGAGGGAAGTTCACAGTGATAAATGCCTACTTCAAGAAACTGGAAAAGTCTCAAATAAACAACCTAACTTTATGTCTCAAATAACTAGAAAAAGAACAAATGAAGTTCAAAATTAGTAAAAGGAAGAAAATAACAAAGATTAGCAAAGAAATTAATGAAATAGACACTAAAAATACAGTATAAAAAATCAATGAAACTAACAGCTAATTTTTTGAAAAACTAAAAAAACTGGCAAAATTTTCTCTAGACTTACCAAGAAAAAAAGAGCCCAAATAAAATCAGAAATGGAAGAGATGCTATTGATACCAGAGAAATACAAAGAATTATAACAGACTACTATGAATAATTACAAGGCAAGAAACCGGACAACCTAGAAGAAATGGATACATTCCCAATAACATAAACTCTGCCAAGACTGAATCAGGAAGAAATAAAATATCTGAACAGACTAATTACCAGTAACAAAACTTAACCAGTTATCAAAAATTCCAACAAATAAAAAAGTCCAGGACCAGACAGCTTCGCAAATAAATTCTGCCAAACATTTAAAGAAAAGTTAATTTAGAACACTTCCAAATTCATTCTACAAGGCCAACATTACCTTCATACCAACACCAGAAAGAGACCTTACAAAAACAGCAAATTATAGGCCAAATTCAACAATGTAGTAAAATGATCATACACCATGATCAAGTGGAATTTATTTAAGGAATGCAAAGATGGTTCAAAATCCACAAGTCCATCAACATTATACACCATATCAACAAGACAGAGGATAAAAATCAAAACAATCATCTCAATTGATACAGAAAAAGCTCTCGACAATATTTAACATCCTTTACGGTAAAAAGTTGGCTTAAAGCTCAACATTCAGAAAACTAAGATCATGGCATCTGGTCCCATCACTTCATGGCAAATAGATGGGAAAACAGTGGAAACAGTGGCTGACTATTTTTCTGGGCTCCAAAATCACTGCAGATGGTGATTGCAGCCAGGAAATTAAGATGCTTACTCCTTGGAAGGAAAGTTATGACCAACCTAGACAGCATATTAAAAAGTAGAGACACTACTTTGTCAACAAAGGTCCGTGTGTTTTTCAAGTAGTCATGTATGGATGTGAGAGTTGGACTATAAATAAAGCTGAGAGTTGAAGAACTGATGCTTTTGAACTGTGGTGTTGGAGAAGACTCTTTTGAGAGTCCCTTGGACTGCAAGGAGATCCAACCAGTCTGTCCTAAAGGAAATCAGTCCTGAACATTCATTTAAAGGACTGATGCTGAAGCTGAAACTCCAATACTTTGGCCACCTGATGTGAAGAACTGACTCATTTGAAAAGACCCTGATGCTGGGAACAATTGAAGGCAGGAGAAGGGAACGACAAAGGATGAGATGGTTGGATGGCATCACCGACTCAATGGACATGAGTTTGAGTAAACTCAGGGAGTTGGTGATGGACAGGGAGGCCTGGCATGCTGCAGTCCATGGGGTTGTAGAGTCGGACATGACTGAGCGACTGAACTGTGGGATCTGGTTTTCAAAGAACACATGCACTGTGAATATTCAAATCTAAATTTTGTTAAAAATCTGTATCTTCCCATGTTCTGGCAAATTTTGATCCCACAGCTCAACAATTTTGATACAAGAAACAGCAACTTCTTAAGTGTTACCCCCAATAGAGGTAAATAACAGGATTTTTGAAGTTATGTTTTATCTTCTTTCTCTAAATTGTATTTCCTTACTTCTTCCCCACCCCGTTACTTTTCCCCTTTTCCATTACACAAGATTGATAACTTGTCAGATACGCCAGGTGAATGTTTTATTTTTCCCTTCATAGCATGGAATCCAGTGTATTAGTTCAGGCTGCCATAGCAAAGTACCATAGACTGGGCTTAAAAAGCACAACAGGCATTTTCCCCATAGTTCTAGAGGCTAGAAGTCTAAGGTCAAGGTGCTGACATGATTGGTTTCTGGTAAGAGCTCTACTCCTGGATTAGAGAGGGCCACTTTTTCTCTCTGTCCAGCGCTGGAATAGGAATTAAAACTGTTGCTGAAAAGATAACAGAGAATAAGAAAACTCTGTGGCATCTCTTCTGATGAGGGCACTAATCCCACCAGGAGTGCCCCAGCCCCACTGTCTCTAAACCTAACTGCCTCTTTAAAAGGTTCATCTGCAAATGCCATCTCACTTGGGGTCAGGGCTTCAAAGGAAACATTTGGAGGATACAGTTTAGCCCATGTTGTTCTTGTTCAGTCATCCAGTCATGACTGTTTGGACTGTGGCACACCAGGCCTCCCTGCCTCTCAGCATCTCCCCAAGTTTACCCAAGTTCATGTCCACTGCATTGGTGATAGCATCCAGGCATCTCATCCTCTGATGCCCTCTTCTCCTTCTGCCCCCAATCTTTCCCAGCATCAGGGACTTTGCCGATGAGTCAGCCCTTTGATTCAGATGACCAAAGTACTGGAATCATCTGATGAGAAAAGCTGACTCACTGGACTGAGTAAATCAACCACCCAAGAACAGTTAAGTATTTTTCAATTTAGAGTTTATAACCAATAATTATTATGAAGGTTGGTCCTTGAGAATAAAATGAATTAATAGTCCATATTAGTTTATTAATTTTTATAGTTTTGAAAAAAATTTCAATATACAAACAGGCCAGTGAGTCCTTATTTATAAAACAATCATTTAATACATGAGAGTACACACACAGTTTAAACCTGATTCATTATTTTATGACCATACTGACTTCAATAGTAACAAATTTTCTTGAACATAATTATGTAGCTTCTGGAAGATGGGTTAAATGATGAAAAAATGGGCGACCATGAACACACCCTTTAATTTCATTTCTCAACTGGTGCTTCATTCTGTAGATAATATCTTGGATGTCCTCTTTTGATAAGTACATGGGTAACTGTCTAGACAGACGTACTGCTTCTCCCTGTGGAGAGAAAGCCATACATTTTACTGTGATATACCTCAAGCAGAAAACAGGTTTTTACTGGCAAATAGGAAGACAGAAAATTGACTATATTCTTTAATTATTCACTCACTCAACAAATATGTACTAAACAACAATTATGTGCTAGTCACTGTTGTAGGTTCTACAAATACAGCAGAGAACAAGAAAAGCAACATCCCTGCTCTTCTGAAACTGACATTCTAGTGCAGAGAAGCAGAAAGATAAAAAGATAACCTAGACCACCTAGAGGTCGAATGGGGTGGGAAATGGGAGGGGGGCTCTTGAGGGAGGGAGTATATGTAGGCCTACGACTCCTTCATGCTGATGTATGGGGGAAACTAACACAACACTGTAAAGCAATTAGCCTCCAATTAAAAATAGATAAATGTTTTTAAAAAGACAAAATTTCAGCAAAAAACTGCACAAAATTAAACTGAGTAGTGTGATAGAGTACGGTTAGGGAAAGTTTCCTCCAGGCTTTTCCTCTTGTAAACAGATAACAAACCTTATAGGATTTCGAAATCTTACTATTTTATTAAGAAAGAGTTAAGTATCTTAAAATCTAGCCAATCTACATAAGCTAATAATACATACCTCTAAATAACTTATCACTTTGCGAGGTCTACATTCAAAAACTTCCTTTGCATTTTTGTGTAATATAGCATTAAGAATTTCTTTTAAATCCATCACTCCATAGAATGGAAGGCAATTAGCCATTCCTTCTATTTCCAAGTAGTTTTCAGCAACGGAAACTCCTAAAAGAAAAAAAATAAAACCACATATAGTTAAATTTTGTTTAAACTGTATTCCAGAAAATGTCTAAGAAAAACAAAATCACTGTTAAAATATTTGGTGAACATTCATTAGAATCTAATGTTGTCGGAAAAAGTTTTGTTCCCTAGTTGAAGAACAAATAATAATTACCCATAGGATTTCACATTCACATTAAGTCATAAGTGCTCAAAGAAACCACATGTACTTTATATCATTTAATCTCAGATATTATTGTTTTGTTTCCGACATTTGTTGAGAACATTTCTTACTTTGGAGAGAAAATGGAGTCCCATGATATTTATTAAAATAAAACTGGTTTAAATGTTTTAACAACTGTTGCTATTCAAATTCTATTGCACTGGTTTAATATCTAAAAGCCTGAATTATTTTGAAGATAAGTTTAACTTACAAGTTATTATAAAAATATAGTAAGTTATTTTTTCTAGCCTTATTTAGATATGTTACACTGTGTAAGTTTGTTACACAAAGTATTGATAAACATACATATAAGCTACAAAATGATTACCACTATAGTAACTTATTAATATATTAGCAGTTTGAGGAAATGAAATATTAATGTTTAGTTTTTAGAATAATGTTTATATCTGACATATCTATTATTTGAACTTCTTTAAATAACTTAATGATTAAAAATGAGCAACATCAGTGGATATATAATGGGGTAAAATATCATTAACAACATGCATTCCCAAGCATCAAATTTAGCTTTAGAACCCATTTTATGATTTTTAGAAAACAGCAAAGATTTGCGTTTTTTGGCTTTAACTGTGTAACAGTATTCTTAATATTGTAGACCACAAAATGTTACCTATAAGTAAAGAAAAAGAGATACTCTGATGCTGGATAAGCTATCAAAGGGAAAATTTTAGGAGAGGAGTGACGTAGCTTTAAGCGTTTCAGGTCCTGAGATGTTGATGACCCACTCCTAACCCGCCACTTACAAGCTAGTTCCCTGATCTGAATGGCAGATGAAATGGTGGTATACTAAACAAAGCAGGTATCCTGATGTTCTTCCTGGGAAGCAACTGGGAAACAATGTAAGAAGACAAGTAATTGTGTTCAGGGATAAAATACAGAGGTCAGTGAAGGGTGACAAAATGAGTCTGAGCAGCCAACCGAACTCAAATGGGACTTGTAATAGGGATTAGACAGGCAAAGAGGAAGTAGCACAATATCCCAGTAAACATCTTTTCATACATATATACAGGTAGTAAAATTTATCAGTCAAGAGACTTTTCATTATTGCTAGTTCTATATTATTTGCAGTATGATTAGACTGAAACATCTAATACTGACTATACGAATGCAGGAAAATTTTGTGGATATGGGTAAAAATTGCTGTGTGTGCTTAGCCGTTCAGTTGTGTCTGACTTCTTGCAACTCCATGGACTGTAGCCCACCAGGCTCTTCTGTCCCTGGGGATTCTCCAGGCAGGAATACTGGAGTGGGCTGCCATGCCCTCCTCCAGGGGATCTTCCACACCCAGGGATTGAACACAGGTCTCCTGCACTGCACGTGGATTCTTACCATCTTGAGTCATCAGAGAAGCCGGGTAAAAAGTATACAGGAACAAATGAGGGAATTGAACAATATGTTTATCTCTGTGTTTGCAGAATATAGACAACAGAAACTTAAAGGACATTTAAATCATGTTCAAGAAGTTTTCATAAAATTCTGTGAACTGCTTCCAATTTTCTGAAAATACTTTAATAAGTGGCCTGACAAGCTTGCAGTTCCCAAAATGGGTAATTCTTACTGATATAGAACAAAAGCTATTCTCATTAAACAATCAAATTTCTTTAGTATCACATTAAGAAACTTTTTCCTTAGCCATATGTATTCTTCCTTTCTTTCAAGAACTTTTATCCAAAGATGTTTTCTGGCAACTGCTGATCAAAACTTAGTCCAATACAGTAAAACTCACTAAAAGACTGAGAAATAGTCTTTAAAAAAATGACAAAAAATAATGAGGGAAAAAACAGCTAAAAAAATAAAGGAAACAAGAATATTTTTACCTTGATCTATTACAGAGAAAAGAAACAATGCTGCTGATTATCTGAGTAAATTCCACTCAAGTCAACTCAGCTTGCAGATGACTAGCTTACTCATTTTTATATCTTTGGTGCCATGCAAAGTACCCTGCATTTATAGGACTTAAAAACACTATCTACAAGTTAAGAGTTGAATGCGTCCCTGAAACAGAAACTTATTGGGTAACTCAAAAACAAACATGCTCCTGAAACAGACAGGCTAATTATCCTAACTTAAACAAAAATTGTTGTGGTAACATCTTTCATGAAATAAAATGTACTTGCCACGAATACCACAAAGTTATTAAGGAAAACAGACTAAGAAAAAAATAATCTTGCTACACACATACATAAACGCCTTGATTCATATTTCAAATAAATTTTTAAATGTCAGAAGCCCTGAGGAAAAAAGATTTCTAGGAGGACCTAAAAAATGAGTTTAAGTCAGTTCAAATCAGAAAGGAGGTAGGTGCTGGAGAATGGGAAGAGATGAGAAAATTTAAACACATACCATTGGCATGTACTATGCTAACTGATCTTCATGAGGTAAATATATCAATTTTAATAGGAAATCAACATAAATTAAGAGCTAGGTTTTAAAGGCAGATTGCTTGGGTTCATATTCTGGCTCTATCATTAATTCTGTATACTTAAGCAAACTAAATTTCTCCTGCCTTGATTTTTCTAACTGTAAAAATGTGCACAGTAACTGAACCATAGGCCTTTAGAAAGAACAAATGAATACATAGACTAGTACCATGCACATAATAATTATTAGCTGTTATTGATACAGAAACATTGAGGCCAACTGATTTTCCCTATAACATGTATATAAATGGCAGATTTGGGACTTGGACTAATTCTTTACTCCAAATCTAAATATCCAGGATTGGGATGGGGGTAATAAGTTCTGAGTAGGTTTTCTTAAAACTGCTAGTCAATAAAATTAAAGTAGGGAACACCAAAGCATTTTCTGTATATATCCTATTTCATGGTTTTGTATATCATTTTTACTTATTTTCTCTTCATGTCTCAATAAATAATTCCTTTAAAATTTTTCTACATCATTTTGTTTTTCTACACTTTGCCCATGGGAAGTTTAGGGGCGAGTGGGCCGGGGACAGTGGAATCACTCGTCCTGGAACCTTTGTGCCTCCTGATACCAAACAGAAGGCAAAGTAACAGGACAAGACTGGTCTGCGTTTGCAGATGGGTTCCTTACCACTCGCGCCACCTGGGAAGCAGGGGTAGATAGGGTAGAGGCAGTTAAGTATGGAAACTATGAAAGAACAGAGGAGGGGCTAGCCAGGAAAACGGTCTCCTAGCCAGATGAATTTTCCTTTTTCTCCTCACCTGGTGAATTTCCATAGTAAACAAACAGTATGATAACAGGCTTTACAGCAAAGCCTGGACCATAAAGAAAGCTGAGTGCCAAAGAACTGATGCTTTTGAAATGTGGTGTTGGAGAATATTCTTGAGAGTCTCTTGGGCTGCAAGGAGATCAAATCAGTCAATCCTAAAGGAAATCAACACTGAATATTTACTGGAAGGACTGATGCTGAAGCTGAAGCTCCAATACTTTGACCACCTGATGGGAAGAACTGACTCATTGGAAAAGATTCTGATGCTGGGAAAGACTGAAGGCAGGAGGAGAAGGGGACGACAGAGGATGAGATGGTTGGATGGCATCACCGACTTGATGGATATGAGCTTGAGTAATTCTGGGAGTTGGTGATAGACAAGGAATCCTGGCGTGCTGCAGTCCATAGGGGTGCAAAGAGTCGGATATGACTCAGAACTGAATTGAACTGAACTGATAGCAAATCCACAGAAGCAAATCATTCACTCTCGAAACAGTAAGACTGTTGATGTTAGACACCTCATTGGAAAAACAAGTAAATCATTTTAGAAAAGAAAAAGAGATGTCCAATTCTGTTAGCTGATTCCAGTATTCTACATCTACATTTATTTCCGCTTCATCAGCAAAGGAGTATTTAGTAATTTAGTTAGACACAGCAGGCAGTATGCATGTTTTGACAAAGGATGGGAAAAATTATAGTTGCTAGTTAGTTATGGAAATGCTAAACACAAAACAATGAACTGAAAGAGATGCCAAATTTGCTTGTTTCAGGCCGAAGTGACCTTTTGGAAATACACTGTTTTTTTACAGCTGACAGCATACTTTTGGTGAGACAAAAACATATCATCATATCTGTAAATTATGAAACCCAAAAGTAACTTTTGGAACAAGATTCATTTTTCCAACTCAGGAAAAATTAAACCACAGTATCATACCTGGTATCAGTTTTATCTTGAAACCATTTGCCGTAAGACGGGGATCGGACAGGTAAATTGATCCACTGTATCTTTGGTCATCTGCTGTCATTTTATGTAAAATCTCTAAATAATGGGATCCATTAAAAAGACTGAAAAAGAAATGATGGCCCTTTAACTTCTTAAATATTTAAAGTGAAATAAGAGAATTTATGGAAAAAAGTTAATCTGAAGGCCCTTTAAAAAGCGTTATCATCAAATACAATGGTGTAAGGAGCCCAGTGAGAAACTTTACTGCTTTTACATTTGTTTAATACTTCACAGACCTACCACATACAGTGAACAGAAAGGAAGAACAGACACAAAAGCCAGTTTCTATCTTCTACAACTTTACAAACTAAATGTAAAATTTAAAAACTGCTTTCAATACAAATGAAAGCTTTACTTATAAATAATGCCACTTTATACCTCAATTTACAGACACAACATACTGTCAAGTTATTGATGCAGTTCCCCTTGCATAATAGTCTGTCGTTAGTCAAGGCTTCTTCTATAGGAAGAAGGCAAGCATGTAACCTTTTCTCCCAGGAACTTAACAACTTAATAATTCAGGACTTTGGAGAGATTGCTCCTGTATACTATAGGCATGATATGTTTGCCAAAGGTGGCCTATGACATGGTTCTGAGTGGTAAAAGCATTAAACAAAATTTTGAGGTGGTGAAAAGATTATCTAGGGCAGAAATTAACCTTTCATGTTGGTTTTAGGTCTGCTCAGGGTGTTTCATAACATATTATTCATGATAATATGTCTGTAGACACCCACCATATGGTAGGTGTGTTCCACATTCTATCCGGTGCAGGATGATAAGCTGCTACTTGTTCATTAAAATCCTTAACTCCTCAAAAAAGTAAATGAATAGACAATGTCTTTGCTTATCACCTCTGAAAGGTTGAGGAGAGCAGATACCACAGAGAGGAGAACTTTGGCTATATAGTAGAAGTGCAACCCAATATTCAGAAGATCAATCTGAGAGCCAGCAGGGGTGGCAGTGGTGGTGATGATGATATAGTACAGAAAGTAGTGGTGCAGGATCCACAGTTACTGTCAAGATTGGAATCTGACATACACCACTTATATACTGACTGTATGAACCCTGTAAGTTACCTGACGTTTCTGTATTGTTTCCTTATTAACATGTGGATACCTCTCATTAGGTCATTGTGAAGGTAAGATCATGAAAGCAAAAAGCTTAGTGAAGTTTCTATCACACAGAAAGAGCGTGAGAAATATTAGCCATTTTGTTATTATTATTGAGCTTTTACTTTGTATTTTATAGATCTCTAAATTATTCTGTTGAGAGATAAACTATACAACCTGTATTAGGAATCTGATGCAAAAACAGCCCAACACATAATTATCCTATTTATGACTCAGTTTTTAAAAACTTATTATGATGGGGATGTCACATTTCAGAAGAAAGGGGAAAACAATTTTGAATGAAGCCTTGCTGCTATCCAAATATGAAAGATTATTCTCAGGCTGTATGGACCCAAATAATAATTTTAATGTAATTTTAATCTATGTAATATATTTTAATAATTGAAATGTATTAAAACAGAATATCATAAAGAAAAATATTATTAAAAAACCTGTAACTCGTACAAGCACAAAAAGATTTTTGATATAAATAAAAATTTACAAACATCATTTAGAAAAGCAATTGAGTATAAAATTTCAAACACACTCCTGCTCTTTTTAAGGGAAAAGAGAAAAGTACTGTCAAAATTTTTAATGGTTTTAATTAAACCTAAGGGTGTATTAATTCTTTTAAATTCTTCCTTTTACAATTTCCTAAAACAGTTTAAATAGAATACTGTGAAATACACTGGACTTTAGTTACTGTACTGGACTCCAGTTACTGTGATTACTACCGCAGTAGTAGTAATCCTATTGGCTTTGACAGTACTTTTCTCTCTTCCCCTAAATTTGACAGTGCTTTTCTCTCTTCCCTTAAAAAGAGCTAGAGTGTATTTGAAATTTTATACTCAAAGACAGCTTTATCAAATGTTTTTCTGTTTCTGGCTTTGTTTTTCTTTCTGGAGGAAGTGTCTCTAACACAAGGGTTTGATTATATTTTTAAAATAAGTCTTGATTTATTTCTGTACGTTCTGATACAGAACTTTGTCCTACAAAACAAACTCACATCTTTTAAATTTTAGGTCACCTCCTTTATCAATAACTTCTACCTATGTAAGGCTAAAAAAAGAGATATTAAGTATAAAAAAGTGAAATGTTAGTATTTTAGTTAACAGCTATTTGTTTTAAGAGAAAAGAATTGCCTCATGTAGAATATGAACAGGAAATACCCCATTTTATAATCTGTAATAATATTAGTGCAGGCAATAATCATTGGTGGATAAAACCATTATGGAAAAGTGAACAGGGAACTTTAAGGTGGAATGTCAGGTTGTCATAGCTCATTTCAGTTCAGTCGCTCGGTCGTTTCCGACTCTGCGACCCCACGGACTGCAGCACGCCAGGCTTCCCTGAACCCAGTGATGGGTGCCTTTTGATGTGATGAAATATGAAGCACATAGCATCACCTATTAAGCAGTCTTACCAGAAAGTATAATCTAAATCTATTCAATCCTCCTGAACTAATATCCATTTAAAAATGGGAGAGGGATAAACAAGTAAAACATCACCACAAGGAAACAAGACAGACAAATAGAGACAATGCGATATTCTAACAAATAAGTGACTAAGTATCCACAAGAAGTTAATGGTATGTATGCTATTAGAAAAGATTTAAAATACATAACAAAATGTAATGGCTGGACCTGGGTTAGATGTAAATTAAACTTAATAATCTAAAAAATACAAAAATACATTTTGAGAAAATGAGAAACAATTCCAGTGCATTAGTATTGTGTAGGGTATGAAAAAAGGCATTGCACTAAGTAAGAAAATGGCCACTTTAATGATACACTGAAAACTCTTTTAGGTGGGACTCATTCTAAATCCTTTAGCAAAAGGAAAAACAGACATGCACATGTATAAATATCAAGGACAGACAGAGGAAATGTGGGGAAATCTTGATAAGTATTGAGAAAGGCAATCACAATGAAGTGCCATGGCAATCCAATGTCAGAATTACCCTGCGGAAGTTACTAACATATGGGTGGTGAGGGACTGTGCTTACTAAGTGCAGAAGTAAACTATCTAGAATATTCTAAAATTATTTAAAAGCAATTAATTCTACTAAATATTAGAAATTAAATTATACAATTTCTTTACATAAATACCACTTTTCCATACTAGGAAATTCAACGTTCACCTTCAATTTCAATTAGTAAATGTTTTTAAGAGTAAAAAAAAAAACTACTACTTCACCATACCTCTCTGTTAATATAATTGGTTTTTCCAGTGGCTCTGCAGGAAGTTTGTGATTCTCAAGAAGTGTTTTAAATAGCAGAGCTTCTTCTACTCTATATGGATTTAACAACATTATCTCTGTTTTGGATGTAATTAGCCATGCGTCAGGAAACTTGAGATTGTGGATCAAGCAAAATTCATCCTTTTCTTCTAAGTCAAATTTCTTCTGTGTATCAAAATTCTTTTTTAAGTTTTCCATAGAGAAGGAGATCTGAACTATTTTAATGTTTTGGTTCTTTTTTTTTTCAATTTGGGCCTGAAAGAGCTCATCAAGTTTTGGCTGATTAGATAGCGAAGTTTTCAACTTGTGCTTCTGTGCCAAATTCCAAACGCTGGTGGGTTTCATCCTTTTTTTGCCATCTTTTAATGATACTTGGGACTCCTGTTCGATGGCTCTCTTGATCTGCTTATTATATCTTTCCAAGTCTTTAGTGGCTTTCTCTTCATATCTATGAATAGACATAAAAATGATCTAATAAAAGTCATAATGAGAAATATATTAACCATCTGAAGTAAATGTTATAAAAAATAAAGATGTGGCATTCTAGGCACAGTAATGCAAAAGGGCTCATATTGCACTAACCCACCCATATATAACCATGATAAGCTGTGAACAAAATAAAGAAATCAACTATTTAATACAGGCACTGAAGAGTACTGAAAAGCAAGAGAATTTGGAATGGATTCAATCCTTGACGAGATCCACATTTCTACCACTTTTAACCATATGTAGTCCCCAGCATTATGGGAGAATAGCAAGACCTCAGTCAGAAAGCTGAACTCATAATAGACTGAGTCATCAGAGCATAAAACCCCCTGCTTCGAAAGCAACTGGAAATTGAGGGAGAAAATCTCAGAAAATCCTACATGTGAGAATCTAGAGGAAAGTAAGCACTAGACCCTAAATGAACTAAACAGAGATTTCAATAGCTTTCTGCTGCAAAACAAAGAGTCTGAAGCTTAAGTTGCACATAATTAGATGACTCAGAAAACAGTCTGTGCTTTCAATTAAAACTGGAGAAGGGCTACTTCTTAGGGAAAAAACACACAACTGTATTCTAGAACTAAGGAAGTTGCCCTAAGACTAACAGCAAAATTTAAAGTCTTTGCCTAAAGGAAGTATAAAACAAAGCCTCTCCAAGCTCCAGGTGACCTGTCAGTAACTTAACTGTGTGGTAGAACAAAACCCAATAGTTTTCAGAAGATAACAGAACCCAGAATTTCTGCAACATATCATCAAAAATGTCCATTATACAAGCAAAAGGTAAAACTCAAGCAATAAAATAGGACAAGTGAGTTATGGGAAAGAGAAAAAATGAACAGTAGAAACCACCTTCAAGATGACATACATGTTTGAATTTCAAACAGAAATTTTTAATAGGTTTTTGACAGACGAGTCATAGTAGAGAGTTTTGACAAAACATGGTTCACTGGAGAAGGGAATGGCAAACCACTTCGGTATTCTTGCCTCAAGAACCCCATGAACAGCAGGAAAAGGCAAAAAGATGTAATACCAGATGATGAGCACTCCAGATCAGTAGGTGTCCAATATGCTACTGCGGAAGAGGGGAGAAATAGTTCCAGAGGCTGGACCAAAGCGGAAACGATGCTCCACTGCAGATGTGTCTGTTGGTGAAGGTAAACTCTGATGCTGTAAAGACTGCATAGGTATTTGAAATGTTAGGTCAATGAATCAGGGTAAATTGCACGTGGTCAACCAGAGCTTCCCTGGTAGCTCAGCTGGTAAAGAATCCGCCTGCAATGTGGGAGACCTGGGTTCGATCCCTGGGTTGGGAAGATCCCCTGGATAAGGGAAAGGCTAGCCACTCCAGTATTCTGGCCTGGAGAATTTCACTGACTGTATAGTCCATGGGGTCACAAAAAGGCGGACATGACTGAGCGACTTTCACAAACAGGAGATGGCAAGAGTAAACATCAACATTATAGGAATCAGTGAACAAAAATGGACAGGAATAGGTGAATTTAATTCAGATGACCATTATATCTACCACTGTGGCCAAGAGTCCTTGAGAAGAAATGGAGTAGCCCTCACAGTAAACAAAAGAGCTCGAAATGCAGTAGTATTTGAGTGCAGTGTCAAAAATGACAGAATGATCTTAGTTCATTTCCAAAGCACACAATTCAGCATCACAGTACTCCAAGTGTATGCCCCAATCACTAATGCCAAAGAAGCTGAACAGTTCTATGACGACCTACAAGACCCTCTAGAACACCAAAAAAAAAAAAAAATGTCCTTTTCATAATAGAGGACTAGAATGTAAAAGTAGGAAGTCAACAGATACCTGGAGTAACAGGCAAGTTTGGCCTTAGAGTACAAAATGAAGCAGGGCAAAGGCTAACAGAGGTTTGCCAAGAAAAAACACTGGTCATAGCAAACACCTTCTTCCAACAACACAAGACAGCTCTACACATGGACATCCCCAGATGGTCATACTGAAAAAAGACTGATTATGTTCTTTGCAATCAAGATGGAGAAGCTCTATACAGTCAGCAGAATCAAGACTAGAAGCTGACTGTGGCTCAGATCATGACCTCCTGATTGCAAAATTCAAACTTAAAATTGAAGAAAGTAGGAAAAACCACTAGATCATTCAGGGATGACCTAAATCAAATCCCTTATGATTTTACAGTGGAAATGACAAACAGATTCAAGGGATTAAATCCAATAGAATGCCCAAAGAACTGTGGATGGAGGTTCGTAACATTGCAGAGGAGGCAGTGACTAAAACCATCCCAAAGAAAAAGAAGTGCAAAAAAGGAAAGTGGTTGTTTGAGGAGCCCTTACAAACACCTGAGAAAAGAAGTGAAAAGCAAAGAGAAAGGGAAAGATATACCTAGCTGAATGCAGAGTTCCAGAAAACAGCAAGGAGAGATTAAAAAAAAAAAAAAAAGATTTCTTAAATGAACAATGCAAAGAAATAGAAGAAAACAATAGGATGGGAAACACCACAGATCTCTTCAAGAAAATTAGAGATACCAAGGGAACATTTCATGCAAAGATAGGTAAAATAAAGGACAAAAATGGTATGGACCTAACAGAAGCAGAAGATATTAAGAAGAGGTGGCAAGAATACACAGAACTATACAAAGAAGATCTTCATGACCCAAACAACCATGATGATGTGATCACTCATCTAGAGCTAGACACCCTGGAGTGTGAAATCAAGTGGGCCTTAGGAAGCATCACTATGAACAAAGCTAGCGGAGAGGATGGAATTTCAGCTGAGCTATTTCAAATCCTAAAAGATGATGCTGTGAAAATGCTGCTCAATATACCAGGAAATTTGGAAAACTCAGCAATGGCCACAAGACTGGAACAGGTCAGTTTTCATTCCAATCCCAAAGAAAAAGGCAATGCCAAAGAATGTTCAAACCGTACAATTGTGCTCATTTCACATGCTAGCAAAGTAATGCTCAAAATCCTTCAAGCTAGGCTTCAACAGTACATGAACCAAGAACTTCCAGATGTACAGGCTGGATTTCAAAAAGGCAAAGGAACCAGAGATCAAAATGCCGACACCCATTGGATTACAGAGGAAGCAAGGGAATTCCAGAAAAACATCTGCTTCATTGATTATGCTAAAGTCTTTGACTGTGTGGATCACAACAAACTGTGGAAAATTCTTGAAGAGATGGGAATACCTGACCACCTTACCTGCCTCCTGAGAAACCTATATGCAAGTCAAGAAGCAACATTTACAAATGGATATGGAATAATGGACTGGTTCCGAATTGGGAAAGGAGTACATCAAGGCTGTATATTGTCACCTTTTTTATTTAAGTTCTATACAGAGTACGTCATGTGAAATGCTGGGCTGGATGAATCACAAGCTGGAATCAAGACTGCCAGAAGAAATATCAACAACCTCAGACATGCAGATGACACCACCCATATGGCAGAAAGTGAAGAGGAACTATCGAGCCTCTTGATGAAGGTGACAGAGGAGAGTGAAAAAGCTTAAAAACTCAAAGTTCAAAAATAAAGTTCATGGCATCCAGTCCCATCACTTCATGGCAAACAGATGGTGAAAAAGTGGAAACAGTGGCTGATTTTATTCTCTTGGGCTCTGAAATCACTGCAGACAGTGACTGCAACTATGAAATTCAAAGACACTTGCCCCTTGGAAGAAAAGCTATGACAAACCTATTTCGTGTATTAAAAAGAAGTGACACACATTGCTGACAAAGGTCTACACAGTCAAAGCTATAGCTTGACTCAGGTGGATTATGATAAATTAAGGATGTATAATATATTCCCCAAAGCAAAAAAATCTAGCAAAGCCAATAAAAGGAATTTAAAATTAAATATGAAATTATATTCATGTAATCCTAAAGAGGCTGTCTCTCTCCCAAAATAAGGAGGAACAGAGAAACACAACTGAGAAGGAACAGGAAAACTGGTAGACCAAAACAAAACCATATGAATTATTACATTACATTACACAGACAATTGTATTTGAAAGACCAAGGACTGTGGTCTTCTGTCTATGGGATTTTCCAGGCACGAATATTGGAGTGGATTGCCATTCCCTCCTCAAAGGCATCTTCCCCACCCAGGGATCGATCCTCCATCTCCTGCATTGGTAGGTGGATTCGTTACACTGAGCCACCAGAGAAGCTCTGACCCCCAGGGTAGGAGACTCACAAACAGGAGGATAGTATTCATCACATAAGCAGCATGTGGCTCCAAGTCCCACATAGGGATCCCTAGCTCAGGGGCCTGCACCAGGAAGAGAGGCCCAGAATGTATGGCTCTGAAGGTTAGTGGGGCTTACTTTCAAGAGACCCAAAGGGCTGAAGCAAATAGAGATTCCATTCTAACATGGCACGTACAAAATCTCACATACTCCAAGATCCAGGGCAGAAGTAGCAATGTGAAAGGAGCTGGGTCGGACAGATAGTTTGAAAGTAAAGGAATGGAAAAGATAAACCATGCAAATTGTAAGCATAAAAAAGAGTAGCTATAGTAATATAATAGAAATCAATTTCAAAACAAGAAATAATACCACAGATAAAGAAGAACATGCTATAATCACAAAAGGGCTCATTAGGAAGGTAAACTAATCACAAATATGCATGGATCTAAGAAAAGAATTTCAAATTATGAGAAGCAAAAACTAATAGATCTAAAATAAAGGTAGAGACACATCCAGGATCACAGTTGGGGACTTTAGTGCCCCTCCCTTAGCAAATGACAGAGTTAGACCAAAATACAAAAATCAGTAAAGCCTTAAGAACATTTTAGTGATAGTACCAATTATCCTGACTTAATTGTCACTTTAGCACTCTACATCTAACTATAGAATTCAGATTCTTTTAAGATGTCCATTCTTCAAGATATGCTGCTGGGCTTGATTCTCAATAAATTTCAAAAGATTAAAATCTAACAGCACTTTACCTGTCCATGATAAAATTAATTAGAAATTAGTGGGCTTCCAGGTGGCACAGTGGTAACAAATCTGCCTGCCAATGCAGGAGACAAAAAAGATGTGGTTCGAGTCCTGGATCGGGAAGATCCCCTGAGGAAGGAAATGGCAACTCACTCCATTTCTTGCCTAGAAAATCCCATGGATGGAGGAGCCTGGCAAGCTACAGTCCAACAGGTCACAAAGAGTAAGACATGACTAAGCACTCAGCACACACAGCACAGCAATAAGATATTTAGAAAAACTCCAAATATTTGGAAACTGAACAACACAGCTTAATTCATAATATCCAGAATCTGGAAAGAATCATCAGCTGGAGACTGAGAAAACAAATTGTGGTATACTTACATAACTGAGTACTATTGATCGATTAAAAAGAATAAAGTATATGGATACATTCAACAAACCTGAATGAAAACCTCAAAAACATTTTGTTGGGGGAAGCTGACACAAAGGTGTATGTATTATTATGATTTTACAGATAAGAAGTTCAAGTACTGGCAAAACCAAACTAATGTGATGGAAATCAAAATAGTGGCTGCGAGTGGTGACTGGCTTGTAGGTGACAATAAAGAAGCTTCTGGGCTGAAGGAGATGTTCTGTATTTTGTTTGTGTCGGTGGTTGCATTGGTGTTCACATGTGAAAATGCACTGAACTATCTACATATAGTTCAGATCTAAGCGCTTCACAGCAGCTAAATTTTACCTGGTTTTAAAAGCCAAATGGCTTTTAAAGGTACAGGAACTAAAAAGTCGGGGGGGGGGTAGAAATTAAATAAAACAGTAAGGAGTCAATTTCAGATCTGAAGAACTCCTTAAATATGTGGTGTAACATCAACATAGAAGAAACAACGTTCTGAGCACAAAACTTACATATATTTAGTAATTATACTGTTGTTTAGTCACTAAGTCATGTCCTACTCTTGCAGCCCCATGGATTAGCCTGCCAGGCTCCTCTGAACATAAGATTTCCCAGGCAAGAAGAGTGGAGTGGGTTGCCATTTCCTTCTCCTGGGGCTCTTCCAGACCCAGGAATCAAAGCCACTTCTCCTGCATTGTGCAGGAGGATTCTTTACCACTGAGCCACTATGGAAGCCCTAGTAATTATATACTAATAAAATTAAGGTCTAATAGTAACACTCAAAATAAAAATTCTATGATTAAATTTGTAAATTTATAATTTAGTTTTATAGCTAAATGTTAATTTTTTCAGTTACTATTTCTCATTTTAGAGTCAGCAATAAAAAATAAAGTTTAAATAAACTGAACACAAAGGTCCAAGATAATGGAACTTTTAAAATTATACTGGGTTAAAAAGTTAAAAGGTCTTTTCTATTTTGATTAATAATAACAGGGATAAAATGAACTTCCAGGGTCAAAAACAGTCTTGTATAGTGGTTATATCATCCCTTTTCTACTGGTCTCACTCTCCGAGTTTCCAATTCTCCATACTTAGGCTGAGTTTGGGAAGTAGTATTTTTAGAAAGCTCCATGGGTGATTCTAATACAAATCTAGAACTAAAAACCGCTGTTTGTATTCAGCAAATCGTACTGGCTAAGGGCACAGACCTCAGAGACAGAGTGCCTGGCCTGTCTTTGCCATTTAGCAGCTCTAGACAATGAATTAACTTTCCTGTGTTTCAGTAGGCTCATCTGTACTATCTAGATAATATACATCTTAAATACTTCATAGCTTTGATGTGAGGAATAAAATGAGTTAAAATGTTTTAGGTACTTAGAGTAGTTCTTGGAACTTAGTAAATGATAATAAATATATGGTATCATCATTTTCTATCAAGAAAACACCTATCTTATAATGAATGGGGCACACAGTTGATTAAAGATTGGTAATTATTTAAGCAACCTTGCTAAAAAGATTTTTATATGCATTTTAAAATGCAGACTAGAGAATGTAATTCTGATCTTTAGAAACTTGTAAGAAACTGGTTGATCTCTATTATAGGTAATATACATGTTTTAAAGGAGAAATTTGAATAGGTATGTATTAGAAAATAAAAATAATACTACTGGGAGAATGGTATTAAACATAGAAAGTGAAACTAACACACAAGAGACAAGTACGTTGCGTAGTTTGCACTCAGCACATATTTGCTGAATAAAGAAACATTAGCTGGATAAGAATGTAAAAAAAAGACTATTTCACTGTAAACTAGGTAAACGAAGCAGCTGACTAGGCAGGCCATGTTCATAATTATTAATGTTATTTTCTTCCATTTCCACTTAGAATCTGAAATTCTAAGTTACAATGCACAGTTTTCAATACAGTTTACGTTCAATTAGTAGTATAAATAAGTATTTTTAGCTCCCAGACATTCAAATTCAAATTTTTCTCCTACCGTGCAGTGAGTTCAAGATGAAGGTTACCATTTGTAATTAATTATAATGTGTAAATTTTCACACAATACTAATCTTTTGATTTCTTCAAGAAGTCAATTTAATTAGTTCCTTGGGAAATATAAAAAGTTATGTCCAAAGGAATATTAAATAAATATTAAGGAAAAACAGCTGTTATCTTTGACTTTATGTCATTAAGGGATTTAGTAACTTAAATGAAAAATACTAATTCTGATTTATCCCTAATCAACTCAAGTGTCTCTGTCTCAAGATTATATGTAATCACAAAGTTTATTTACCATTTTCAATATTACCTCAATTATAATATTATTCTTAGTTATTCTAAGTAGAAATATATTCATGGCTACTACAAACAAAAGTTCAAGTCACCTGACTGAGATACTAGTAGGAGGGCAAAGTGGTTTCTAACCCACTAGAGGAAAAGAGATGAAAGCAAGGTGGGGCGGGGTCGGGGAGAGGAGTCCAGAAAGGAAAGAACTTAAAATGCAGGAACCTTCTCCTGTAAAGTCTATCCTAAGCTGTTGGTAGAAAACCCTGATCGGAGGTCTTATTCAAAACTCTTTGAACCTTCCATGATCTGACCTGACTGGATCCCAGGATCTTTGTTTTTGGTAACCATTCCCTTCTCCAGGGGATCTTCGAAACCCAGGGACTGAACCCAGGTCTCCTGCATTTCAGATGGATTCTTTACTGGCTGAGCCACCAGGGGAGCCCTTCTTCACCACACTCCCCCATAACACATTCCTGTCATAAAGGGCATCTTCCATTCCTCAGTAACACTGTCTTCCTTCTAGCTTCTGGGCATTCTTATGTGCTGTTCCTTCTACGCAGAAAATTCTCTACACCATCCTGATCAATTTCTATTCAGGAAGTATCTCCTGTCCTATAGATAATGAGTAAGCCTAACTGCTAAATGTTTTCATGACTCTTGTTTCTTTAAGATTGCACTTTATTAGTGAAAGTATGTTTTATTTATCATTTATCACTGTATCTGAAATGATTAGCTAGAGTACATGGGCCTTGTACACAGAATGTTCTCAATATTTCCTGAAAGTGAAAGTGAAGTCGCTTAGTCGGGTCCGACTCTGCGACCCATGGACTGTAGCCTACCACGCTCCTCCATCCATGGAATTTTCCAGGCAAGAGACCTGGAGTGGGCTGCCATTTCCTTCTCCAGGGGATCTTCCCAATCCAAGGACTGAACGAACCAGGGTCTCCTGCATTGTAGACAGACGCTTTACTGTCTGAGCCACCAGGGAAGCCTAAATAAGTATTTCCTAATTGAAAGAAATAAGGAAAGAAAGACAGGACAGGAAAGGAAGGAAAGGAAGAAAGAAAAAAAGGGAGGAAAGAGGATGGGGGAAAAAAATGGAGACGAGAAAAAAGAAAAGAAAAGGAAGAACAGATGGAAGGACTGATTATCTGCAGGAGACTGCTCTCATATTCCTTAGCACTCTTTGTAGAATTTAAGACCATGGAAAAGAATTCTGAGATAAAGAATAGAAGAGAAATGGTAGTTAATACAATTCTTGATTGTTGAATATTTTTGCTCTACCTTTTCACTAATCATGATTTTCAACCTGGTCTGCCATGCTCATCAGACTCTGGCTCTGGAAGATAACAGAGCTTTCCATGACATGTAGTAAGCTCTCTGATCCCAAGAAACCTAAATTTTTCACACAGGTTTCTATTTCTGACCTAACAAATTAAATTTCATATTGAATAAGCAAATGAAAAACAATGTCAATCACAAGAGAGAAATATCCTTTTCACAGATCAAAAACTCTGATTAACATCATAAACATTATTTAATACGTGCTAGTCATTTATCTTATAACACATAATATATTTCTTTAATCCTCACAACAACCCAAAAGATACCGTGCACACACTTAAACATAATGCTAGAAAAGAGAGGAACTGAGGTTTGAACCAAGGTGTAGCTTCAGAGGTCTTCAACAATGCTCTTTTGTTTACCTTATGTCAATAAGATAGAGAAAACTTTTAATTTCAGAATACTGCCTGATCATTTTTAGATGAGGTCTATTAACCATAGCCCTCGTATCTTAACACCTTAGGGCCTGCAAGGAGAAACAATGCTGAAACTGGGGTAATACCTGCTGTTTTGAGGCTGAAAGGGAACAGCTACCTTGAGCTGCTGCACCGTACCTACTTCCATGAGAACTCGGAGCACCTCTGCTTTTTTCCCTATTCTTAGACAACTCTCAATTCATCACTTGCTGATCAATGCAATTCAATTTTCATGGGCTTGCTATATTAAAACTTAAATGCGCTCATCTTTAAACTGAATGTGTCATTTAGGTAAAACTGAAAATAATAATACTGTGTGACCTTCATTTGCATCTTGACTTAACTTTTAAAATTTGACACTTACGAAATAATTAGAAATTTGAACACTGAAGATTAAGAAATTCATGTTTTACAAAGTGATGACAATCATATTACAGCTCTACTTAAAGAGTATCTTAACCAGCAAGAACCTACTGTATAGCATATGAAACTCTACTCAGTGTTATGTGGCAGCCTGGATGGGAGGGGAGTCTGGGAGAGAAGGGATACATGTGTATATATGGCTGAATCGCTTTGCTGTTCACCTGAAACTATCAAAGCATTGTTCACTAACTGGCTGTATCCTCATACAAAATAAAAGCTTAAACAAATTAATTAAAAGAATATGTTTATCTTTTATAGATACATATTAAAATACATATATATTATACATACATATATATACATATAAAGAAAAAACACAACCACCATCCCCATTAAAAAAAAATAAAAAGATAGAAGTTAACTTCTAGAGGTTTTGCCTACTGGTGTTAATAGTGATCTTTATTACTTTAATATCGATAGTGTTTTTATAAGACTGAATAAGCTAATAAAAAAAGAAAACAGACATTTCTCCAAAGAAGACATAAAAATGGCTAACAAACACATGAAAAGATGCTCAACATCACTCGTTATTAGAGAAATGCAAATCAAAACCACAATGAGGTACCACTTTACACCAGTCAGAATGGCTGCCACCCAAAAGTCTACAAGCAATAAATGCTGGAGAGGATGTGGAGAAAAGGGAACCCTCTTACACTGTTGGTGGGAATGCAAACTAGTACAGCCACTATGGAGAACAGTGTGGAGATTCCTTAAAAAACTGAAAACAGAACTGCCATATGACCCAGCAATCCCATTGCTGGGCATACACACAGAGGAAACCAGAATTGAAAGAGACACGTGTACCCTAATGTTCATCGCCGCATTGTTTACAATAGCCAGGACATGGAAGCAACCTAGATGCCCATCAACTGACGAATGGATAAGAAAGCTGTGGTACATATACACAATGGAATATTACTCAGCATTCAAAAAAAAATTCATTTGAATCAGTTCTACTCAGGTGGACGGAACTGGAGCCTATTATCCAGAGTGAAGTAAGCCAGAAGGAAAAACAACAATACAGTATACTAACGCATATATATGGAATTTAGAAAGATGGTAACGAGAATCCTGAATGTGAGACAGCAAAAGAAACATAGATGTATAGAACAGACTCATGGACTCTGTGGAAGAGGGCAAGGGTGGGATGATATGGGAGAATGGCATTGAAACATGTTAATTATCATATGTGAAATCAATCGCCAGCCCAGGTTTGATGCTTGGGGCTGGTGCACCGGGATGACCCAGGGGGAGGGAATCGGGAGGGAGGTGGGAGGGGGGTTCTGAAGGGGGAGCATATGTATACCCATGGCGGATTCATGTCAATGTATGGCAAAACCAACACAATAAAGTAAAGAAAATTAAAAAAAAAGAAAAAGAAAAAAGTCAAGTATCCACGTAGTTTATCACCAAATATAAACTCTGGATGACCAGTTACATTTAAAAGTTTTTCCAGATGTCTGACATAGTATTGAGATGCCTTAGGTAATAATATATGATTGGAACTATAATTCCACTCTTTCATTTTCTGGTGAGCTAAATCACTCAAAACATAATATCCTGTGATTGTAGCCAAGTGCCTTCAGTCAACTAGAAACAACCATCATATTTTTTTTTTTATTTATTCAGATCATTTGATCTAAAAATGGCATATAATATGTACTTTTTTAATAAGAGACTAAACCACCTATTTACCTACCCCTCCAAACCCACCATAGTTTATAGGTTGCCAATAAAAAAAAGACTTTAGAAGTCTTTTGAGTTATACTGAATAGAAAGAGTATTAAGATCACTAAATTAAATCTGCAACAATGTTATACTTTTTGTATTGTTGCATGTTTTAAAGAGCAATTTAAAAAGGGAATATTCAGGATCTTAAAAAAGAAACCCTGTTCTAATAGTTCTAAGTCCTGTAATAGGAAGATTAGTATAAAAAAGAAATGGAAGAAAATGGTAGTCTTAAGAATGTAAAACTTTAACTACAAATTTAAACCAGAAAGTAGCTTTTTTGGTACCAAAACAAAAAACAAGCAAAAAGAAAAAAAATTAAAAAATAAAAATCTCTAAATTAACTCCCCAAAAAGTGATACCAAAAAGGTACTCTAGGATAAACCAGAAGGTATTTTCCATTCTGCTTTTCCATAAAGAAGAAGAAAAAGAAGCTTTTTCAACCCAGTGAGTCATATAGAATGGAAATATCTGAGCATTCAGGTCACATGAAAGCTCTGGAAACTTACTTCAGTTTTTCCTCTTCACTCAATGTCTTCCACAGTTCTTCAATTTGTACTGTTGCATCTTCCAAACTGGTCTTGGAATTTTCTGTGAGAAACTGAGCACGATGATCTTGAACAAAAAGGGCGCTTGCTGACATGGGTTTCTTGATTACTTGATTGCTAATTAAATCATAAGCTGTAAGCTGTCCAGATTTGTTATCTACCACATTTGATTTTTTGTTACAGGAACTTTCACAGAGATTCTTTTGTTCAGGACTTGTATTATTACTATTATTACTACTTACATTACTCACTAAACTTTTTTGAGGCACTAAAATTTTCACAGGTTCAATGTTTTCTCCTCTAGAATTAAGTATATGTCCCTTGCTCCAGTCATCTACACAAATTTCCAAAGACTTGTCAGGAACTGCTGCTTCTTCGATTTCCCCACTCTCATCTCTATGGCCTTTATTGCCATTTTCTGATTGGGCTTGCTCAACCGAATCCACAGAACAAGTTTCACTATACTCCTCTTGGGTGTCCTCACATGATGAATTATTCTTCGGGATTTCTTTAAATGTATTTCCATCATTCTTATCAATGCTAGAATTTTCACTATTAAAATGATCATCATAATGGTCACCAATATGTACCTGATGATTTAAACAATAATTAGTGTTTTCCCCAGATTTATCATTATGCACATCATTTTGGAAAGGAATGGCTGAAGAATCAACATTTGAATAATTATTTCCAGATGTTTCCATCTTAGTAAGAAGCACATCTGTTTCTGTTGTTTTACTAACAACCATGTCAGCTGAGGAAACATCTGTTTTATTACTTTCATCAGAATTTGTACTAGGTAGTGATCCATAACGAGTCGTCATCAGATTTTCAAGAGCAATTAAAACAGGTTCCTAAAAATACAAATTAACAAAGTATTAGGGGAAATTAGGAAAATAATATTAAAAAATCTATACATTTTCATATGAAAATGGCTAGGACTGCATAAGTTTATAAATATAAAAAATTATCTGAAAAAGGTTACCTTATTCTGTAACAATACTTGACTTTTATCAGGTGTTAAATTCACATCTACATCAGCTGTTGGAACGTCAATTTTCAGAAAGAAAATGGGATACAAACGAGTAGATTCCTTTAGACATTTCAGATTGTAATAATGTCGGATTAGCTAGAAATACATGTAATGAAGACAAAAGATGACAGAAATATACTAAAGTATTATTATTCTTTAAAGTATTCACAAATAAAGATAGCATTATTTAAGTAACATTATCCTCAAAATACCACCAGAAGAAGCATATTCAACTAAGAAACTGAGTGGATGTAACTGCTTATTAGCAAAAGCAGTATCTAAATACTAATGGTCATTTAAAGGTTTTGAATTTACTTAACATAAAGTGCATCCAATGCAACAGACTTCATGGAAAAGATCATAGTGTCATGGATATTTTCAAAGTCCTGGCTCTGTGCTCTAAGGTAATCACTAACATTCAGTTTCTTCACTATGAAAATGAAAGTCGCTCAGTCATGTCCGACTCTTTGCAACCCCTAGAACTACACAGTCCATGGAATTCTCCAGGCAAAAATACTGGAGTGGGTAACAATTCCCTATTACAGGGGATCTTCCTAATCCAGGGATTGAACCCAGGTCTCCTAAATTGCAGGCAGATTCTTAATCGTCTGAGCCACTAGGGAAGCTCCGTATTATATCTATTTTTCCTTTTCCTTATTTTAGAACAAATTCTTATAAGAAGTCCTTACAAAAAGCTGAAAAATGACTTTTTTCTTAAAAAGATTACCTTCAATATATCTTTCTGGTGTACTGGTCGACTGTTTATAAAGATGAAACTCCTTTCCGGGGTTGAAAGACTTGTGCAAGAGTGGTCTGCATCATGCTTTGGAAGAAATCCACTTAGAAAAATCTATAATTGTAAAAATAATTATAGACTTGATATGCAATGTCAACAGTAAACATGATTCCATGGATCTGGTTATATACATTTTAAGGTATAAAAAAAATTAACAAATGGATTTTCATTTCAAGGTCTAAAGAGCCATATACTTCTTGATAACCATGTCATGAGCATTAAACTTAAATCACTGAAGCATGTTAAATTGGTGTTCTCAGCCTGTAACTCTCCCTTCTTGCAATTTTAAGGGAAAACTGACATTCATTAAAGTTTCATGAATACACATCTTATTGTCATAGGACATACAATATAAATACTGCTGCTCTTTGCTCAACTCTGTTTCTTACTATTTTCAAAAAAAATTTCTTCCCTTATATTGTAACTTTCCTCTGGATGTTTATCCTTTTCTTTTCAGCCACCATTTTCTGTAAAGCACTAGCTGTTTCTATCTTTGAGTACGCCATGAAGTCATTCTGACTAGGTTTTCATCATTGAGGGAAAAAATGATCTCTTACTCTCTGACACATTGCAACGTTGTACTTTATCTTCAGTTTTGTTTAGAGAACTATTTCACAAATGTATGAAAAGGAAGGGTAAAATAAAGAAGGATCCTAGAAAAAATACCAGTGAGAAGGGAGAGAGATTTAGTGAACAGAAAGCAAGGAAAATGCTCCTACTTTTACAAAGAACTGTTAGGAATACAGGATAGAGCCAGACTGACGTGGTTTAAACTCCAGCTGCATTAATATGATCTTGGTCAAATTATTCAAAATGCAGGCCTATAATCATCTCTTATCTGAAACAACTGGAAGCAGATGTTTTATTAACCTGTTAAGAAACAGTAATAACGAGAAATTTTCTGCTTAGGTTTAAAAAAGCAAGACTGTCAAGGGGTTTGCTATTTTTAGTTAAGCAGAAATCAGGAGGCTCCTTACCAACACAGGCTGTAGGCTGCCACCTATGTCTGTGGCTCTCCCTGCTCTTGGGAATAAGTGTTTAAGGAGATGGATGCATTACCAACTTTAGAACACTAAGTGCGTTACTGTCACAGTGCCAAACTGTGCCAATTAAAAAAAAGTTAATACACAGAGCTAGACAATCCACTATAAAATGAAACTACTTAATTAACTATAAAACTTCACAACCCTTATAAATGGTTGCATAATTTACCAAGTAATATGAGAGCCTTCTTAGAGCACCGGCTGAGCATCAGGGAGAGCTGTTCAGCCTCTGAAAGACTTACTGGGCTTGTTGATGGAAAAAAAAAAGAAAAACAGAATAGGTAAGAATAAAGATTAAAATGAAGAAAACATCAGTAAAACCGCTAGTGTTTTTCTTCCACACTGTCTTGGTTGGCCACTGAATAAACACTATTACTTCCAAATACTGAGCTTTAAAAATGGCTTAAGATAGACAACCTTAAGAACTAACACACAGTAAGTTATATGGAAAACTAAAATCAAATGGCAAAATCTTATAAAAATGTTACAAAAAGTGAAAATCAGGCTAGTTTGTGGGGAAAAAAATCTCTGTAAGAGACCAAATCAGTGCAACAAAATAAAAAATTAGATAGGCCTTATAAGATTCTACACCCAAGTATCACTCAAGTAAAAAGCAAAACAAAAATCAAAGGCAAAATATAAACAAATAATACTCCCCTGACTGTTCTTCAGCTATGAACCCTTCTCTCCCTCCCTCATCTCCAGCCTTCTATCATCTAGCTTCTACCTCAGTGACCAATTCCAATAGACCTAAGTGTCTATTTGAGTCTGCAGACCCTGGCACCAATGGGAACTCTCTCCTTTGGGAAGCATGGCGCAGTTTCAGCCTTGTCTTTTGGACTTCCTACTACCTCTCTGAAACTTCCTCTTTAGCGGGATTCTCCCTCCCTTTGCTTATAGCCTGTAAGGGTGAGAGTCTCCCTCAGTCTCATCATCAGACCCCTTTTTCTTGCTCTCTATTCCATCCGAGTAATTTCCTTCCCATCTATACAACATACACCAGTGATGCTAAGGTATAGATGTACAGCCTTTATTTCTTTCATCTCCAAATGCACACACAAATTTTCTTAATCTTACCACATTCAAAACTTGATAAAATATTTCAGCTCACTTCCATGCTGCTGTCCAACAGCTTCTCTTGTACTCCTTTACCAAAGTAAAGACCTCTGTCCCCTACTCAGTCTGTCAAACTAACAAGTTTCTAAGCAATGCTGATGCTGCTGGTCTTCAGACCAAACTATGACAGGTAGACTCTCTAAAGCACAGCACAGACAGCACGTCTGAACCTCCTGTCACAAGCTTCCCGGGTTACCAGCATGGGCAACAAAGTTCTAGGAAACCACAGAGAACCCAGCAAAATGTAGACAGTACCCCTTAGCATCTCAAGTCAGCCAAGAGGACCAGTCCAAAGTGGCACCAGTGTCTGAGCTACTCAACAACTATTAAGGGTGCTCTGAAAAACAGAACCAAAGTCAGATCATGGCTACTTTCCTGAGGCAGAGAGAATTCTTAATACATTAACTAAGCACAAGCTCCATCCAAGACCCTAGTAAAATGATAATTATTAATAACTCAATATTGTAAAAGAGAATAGGACAGCCAAGAGACTGCAACAAATTACAGAAAAGAAAAGAACAACCGAAGTCATAATAATGTATACTCCATATAAGTTTTCAACTTTTAAAATGAATCTTCAAATAAAAGACTGTTACATAAGAAACAGGTTTGAAGCGACATAACATGAAAGTGGAGCTGGCATGACTGAGAGAGAGAAGAACAAGTAAGACTGGGAGTGTTAATAGCCTCATCCAGTATTATAGGGACTCAAGAAGACTCTAGAGCCGACAGATCAAGAAAATAAAGTTAGAATACACATTCAAGGTGGGAAAGGGAAAGCAAAGGTAAGAGGGCTCAACTCCTTTTCTTTCATTGAGGAAAGCAAAGAGATGAAGATTCTAAATTGAAAATCACTTAAACAATTAATGTAACCATGATACTTAAAATTAAAAACAATAAACAGAAGAGATAAAAACAGGGAAAAGAGATTTAACATGAGCATATTAAACCCTTTGTCATTAAAATTTTTAAAGAGACACTTCTTGCTACCTCAACTCAACAAAAAGGAAATAATTAAATAGCTTCAGTAGTAAATTAGAATTATTAAAGAACATCTTTGTTACATACCTGAGATTCTTCACAGTGGTGCTGAAAGGATTCCATATTGCCCATGACAGCAGTCCCCAGGACAGACATGAGAGCCGTTTTATGATCTGATACCCTAGTTTTCTGCCAAATAATTGCCTAGGGACAAAACGACACAGACTTTTAGTGCAACCTGGATTTAGTAAACTCAAGTACTTACACAATTTATTTCTGTATTTAGCACTCATCCCTAGTTTATATTTTCTGCATCATTTATAAGTATCTATAGGCTATGAAATTTGAGAGAAGTCTGGTTCCGAGTTTTATTAGCTGTATATCCTGCAGTATAGAATCTATTTTAATTTACCTTAATCTCAATTTTGTTTTCTCTACGAGATGACTAAGAATACTTATCTCCTAGAGTGTTGGAAGATGAAAATATATGATGTAGGTAAACACACAGGCCAGAGCCTGGCATGAAACAATTTCATTAAATATTAATTTCTCCCTCCTTCTAATCCTAAAATCCATAATATATACCACAAAGTGTATTTAAATTAAATTGCTACTTCAAGTAAACATTACTGTTTTATTGTGGATGGACATCAATGCTATAAAATATCTGTAAACAGTTAACCTGGTATAAAAATTTAGGGTAATGCATGCTTCTTAAAATTACCATTTATATACAGAGAACTTTAAAAAAGCTAACTAAACCCCACCGATAGAAAGGATGAATAATGGACTTGTATGTTTTTCACTCTAAGCATGTAGTAGGATAGCTTAGGAGAATCATGGCCCAGAGAGACAGCACCAAAGTGCGGCTGTGAAGTGCATGTCATAAACATACTGAAATTTTTTCAGTTAATGAGGTTCAGTTATAGTCAAATCTCTTGAGAAACCATCAACATATAGACACATTCATTCAATAAATATTCACTTAGAAGTCTTAAATCCTAAAGAAAATGTGTAAAGGGCTTAGGAGAAAACATCAACATTCAAGAGTCAGGCAGAGGAAGAGGAGGAGACTGAAAAGCAGAGGCAAGAAGAGTCACAGGACAGAAAGGTGCTCTGACCAAGGAAATTTTTTTAGGAAGAAGTAAGGCTTCCCTGGTAGCTCAGTGATAAAGAATCTGCCTGTCAATGAAGGAAACACAGGTCGATCCCCGATTCACGAATATCCCACATGCCGCAGAGCAACAGAGCCATGGAGTACGACTAGCAAGCCCACGAGCCACAGTGGATAAAGCCCGGGGCCCTGGAGTCCGTGCTTAGAGAAGCCACCACAACGAGAAGCCGGAGCGCCAAAACGAGAAGCAGCCAATGCTCACCGCAAGGAGAGAGACACGGCCACAGGATTTAGCCATCAGCAGCAAAAGCAGTTCTAGAGAAGTAGAGTAAATGAAGCCCAGTTTTAGTTACTGGAGAGTGACTATAGGGAAAATTTACAAAAGCGACAGCTCTTTTAGGAAGTTTGGCCATAAAGTGGACAGCAATAACTGGAGGCAGGTGGATCAAGGGAAGCTCTTGATGACACACTTGAATAAAAAGCAGTTAAGTAACAGTAAAACACAATATTTGTGTCAAAGACATGTTTTCATAAAGGTGGATCATGATTTTTCCCATATTTACAAAACTGGATGTTTGGATTTTTAAATGTTGACAACGATGAACAACAAAGATTTTAAAAGAAAGTACTCTTTTTTTTTTTGTCTAATAAAAATTTAAGATATTAAAAAAAAAAGCAGTGAGGGAAAATGGGTTACACAGCAGGTTTGTAAAATCAAACGGAGGGAATTGAGAACGTTCTCCTTTGTTCTTTCTTTCTCTCTCCCTCTTTTTTTTGTAATGTACAAAGGTTATTTGTCACAAAAGTTTATTTGTAAAATGACACTGATTTAAATATCTGATTGTGGAGAAAGTTTAAAAGAGAGACACTCTGGCTAGATCAAAAGCTCCTAGCCAACTGAACTCCTTAACATAACCAGGAACCTATGTAGGCAGGAAAAAATACTAACAATATTATACATAATAAAATGAAAGGAGAAGCAAATGAATTTATGTTGTTCTTTAAGTGGCATGTCAGGGGATAGTAGTGAAGGACAAGATGACAACAGCCCCTGACTCTGCTTCTTGATCTGTACATCTATAAGCCACTTTTGTTTTTAGAATCTTAAAGACCAATATCCTTGGGAAAACAGTGTAACAGCTGCTCAAGAAGGCAAATTACCCAATAATTAGTGTAACAGGAAACCCTTTTATCAATTCCCAGGGATTTATTAATACTAAGCAAGTAGGAGTTACAATTTATGAAAATTTACTTAGTAGGCACTAACTACCATCATAGAAACGGTTAATTTTCACAATCATTTCAGGTAGGTATTAGTATTTCATTTTGTAGGTGAGAAAACTGAGGCTCAAAGAGATTTATTTACCCAAAGAATCATGATTTACACTTAACCTTTCTGGCTCCAAACTTTTACTTTGCTAATATCTCTTTCCTCACCAGTCAAAGATAGTAATAAGTTAGAGCCAACTCCAGATCCTAATTGGGAATTTTCAAATAGTGTCTTTGACAAATGCATTTTCATGTATGAATATGTGATATGTTATGAAATCTCCAGTTTCTTGAGAGTACTAATATATTCTCAAAATTATTTTAAAAATTCTTTTAAAGTTAAATAAATAATCTATTGTCAGAAGAAGGACAAGGAGTAAAACAGGGTCTCCATATCAAAGAAATCACACCAGAATAACAGAAGTCCAAAAAGATTGGGAGCTACTCTCACAGCATCCTAGAGTTAGAATATTTTTGAGAGTATAGTCTGTCAGTACCAACCTAATCTTATTATTGATAAGATTATTGATAATCCTTATACCTAAGGATTTCTAAATTTCCAATAATTTTTATTTATTAATACTCATATAAATACAGATATGCAGTCATTTGTCCAAAAGTGCAGAGTAAAATGACAGAACTAAAATTAGGGATTCTTCTGTTGTACATGCCAATTTTTCATTATCTACTGTTTTGAAACTGATCTGAATTAGAAAAAATGACTTTAATTAGAAAATTTTTAAAAAGTACATGAAATCAAATAGAAAAATAAGTTGTAAAAAATTTAAAAATTAACATATAGCTTCAATGTGTACACTTTTCAACAAAAAATTATGTCTTGGTAACTATAGTAACACTTCAAGAATCTAGACTCCTTAAAATTGGAACTGCTCCAGGAAACACAGGCTGTCATATAAGCATTTTTAATCTTTAATTTCATCATATAATATATAAATGCTCTGGTGAAATTAAAATTTTTGGAGAAACTTCTAAATTTATTCAGCAAATATTTATTAAACATCTACTTTGTACTACATTGTTCTAAAAGCTGGGAATAAAAAGATAAGAAGACAGAGTCCCAGCTTTCAAGAAGCTAAAAATACAAAAGGAGAGGTATTAAAATAATTATAATGCATTATGAAAACTGCAAATACGAAATATAGTGGGAACATGTAGATGAAACCTAAGTCTACTTCACAGAGCAGTTGTGTGTGTAGTGAGACCTGAGTTTGACACTCACAAATTATAGGAAGGGCAGTTGTGATCGGTAGAAGAGCACATGCTTTCAAAGGCATGAAAGCACAGAGATATGCCTTGCTGGAGACGAAGCTAGACAGATATTAGATAGACAAAAACAAGATCATGAATGACCTAGCAGGTCAGGCAAAGAAGTTTACAGTTTCTTTTATCCACAGTGCAGAATCAATGGACAAACATAACTGGGGAAAATGCCATGATCAGATATGGATGTTAGAAAGAGATCTTTGGACCTTGAGGACTTTCTGCTAAGTGAGGTAAGTGAGACAAAAACAAATACTGTGTGATATTACTCACATGCAGCAGTAAGGACCAGACATGGAGCAACAGACTAGTTGCAAACTGGGAAAGGAGTCTGTCAAGGCTGTATATTGTCACCCTGTTTATTTAACTTATACACAGACTACATCATGCGAAATGCCAGGCTGCATGAAGCACAAGCTGGAATCAAGATTGCAGGAAAAACATCAGTAACCTCAAACAGGCAGACGACACAACCCTTATGGCAGAAAGTGAAAAGGAACTAAAGAGCCTCTTGATGAAAGTGAAAGAGGAGAATGAAAAAGTTGGCTTAAAACTCAACACTCAGAAAACTAAGATAATGGCTTCCAATCCCAACACTTCATGGCAAATAGATGGGAAACAATGGAAACAGTGAGAGACTTTATTTTCTTAGGCTCCAGAATCACTGCAGATGGTAACTGAAGCCATGAAATGAAAAGATGCTTGCTCCTTGGAAGAAAAGCTATGACCAACCTAGATAGCACATTAAAAAGCAGAGACATTACTTTGCCAACAAAGGTCTGTCTACTCAAAGCTATGGTTTTCCCAGTAGTTATGTATAGATGTCAGAGCTGGACTATAAAGAAAGCTGAACGCCAAAGAATTGTGCTTTTGAACTGTGGTGTTGGAGAAGACTCTTGAGAGTCCCTTGGACTGCAAGGAGATCCAACCAGTCCATCCTAAAGGAGATCAGTCCTGAATATTCATTGGAAGGACTGATGCTGAAGCTGAAACTCCAATACTTTGGCCAACTGATGTGAAGAATTGACTCACTGAAAACACCCTGATGCTCGGAAAGATCGAAGGTGGGAGGAGAAGGGGCCGACAGAGGATGAGATGGTTGAATGGCATCTCAACTCAATGGACATGAGTTTGAGCAAGCTCTGGGAGTTAGTGATAGACTGGGAGCCTGGCGTGCTCCTGGCGTCCATGGGGTCACAAAGAGTTGGACACGACTGAGCAACTGAAATGAACTGATCACTCCTATGTAGAATCTAATAACAAACTCATAGAAACAAAGTAAAAATGGTCGTTACCAGGGCATAGAGATTAGGGGGAAAGGACAGATATTATTTAAGAGTACAGACTTGCAATGAGTAGTAAAGAAGTCCTAGTGATCTAATATACAGTACCATGAATACAGACAACAATATTGTATTATAACTCTCAAACTTGCTGAGAGACTAATAAACCTAATTACTCCAACCACTAAAAAGAAAAATTAACATGATGGAGATGCAATTATTGTTACAATGACAATCATGTTATAATATAAATGTATCAAGTCAACGTTATACACCTTAAATGACACAGTTTTAGGTCAAATATATTTCAATTAATAAAAAAAGAAAAGATCTTTGGTAAGAGTGATTTAGTGAGATCTTAAACTAAAGCAATATGGATTAAAAAATGTGACTGTAATATTCCAACTCAGAGGCTCTCAAATTTTACTGAGCACATACAAAATGGATGAGGTTCAGAGTCACAAAATATGCTCACAGGCACTGAAGATGGTGTGCTATTTTGGCACACTAGATACAACACTGCTGCTTTCTCTTCCACTCACAAAAATTCAATGCAATGCAAGTCAGTAAAAGTGACATTTACAAGATTATTCTCTACTTTTTTAAAAGATAAAAAAACATGTGCAAAACTTCAGTATTCTACTAACATTAACATCATGGCTAAGAAATACTGGACCAAGTAACAGAACTAAGCACACTGCTAAGAGCAAAAGAGAACAGAGGTAGACTAAAGGACATGAAATAGAAGTGATCTGGTGACTCACTACACATGAAGAGGAAGAAGAATCAGGAATGTGACTGAATCCGTAGTACCAAAAACAGTGTCAAGGGTCCAGTAAACAATTTGCTGAAGGAGTGGACAAATGAATACATTTTTCTAAAGTAATCCTAATGGTGTTGAAAACTAGCTTTTGTTTTTAAATATACAGACTGCTGGTTGCCATACCACTACATGGATCTCTATTACTTTAGCAAAGTCAAAGCAGCCTTTGCTTTTCTTTCTTTTCTTTAAAATAAGTTTCATTACAACAGAAGTGACACATGATAAAATTTAAGTATACAATTCAATGGTTTTTAGTATATTTACAGAGCTGTGGAACTAAATCACCACAATCTCATTTTTTAGAACAGTTTTACCACTGCAAAAGGAAACCCTATACCCATTAGCAGTCATTCCACATGTCTCTGTACTTCGCCTGGGACCATCACTAATCTGTCTTTATAAATTTGCCTATTTTGGATATTTAATATAAATGGAATCATACAATATGTTTATGAATGAATGGCGTCTTCACTTAGCATAGCTTTTTCAAGTTTTATTGTTGTATCAGCAATTCATTCTTTTTTTAAAATCCAGTTTTATTTAGCTACATAATGCTGAAGACCTTACAAATTGTCTCAGGAGTATCTTATAGTAATGATACAGTTTAATTTGCACAAAGGGGTAAAATACAAAATATATGAACTTAATTTTGAGTTTATAGTCAGGGAAATAGCATAATTAATATTATATGATCTAAAGAACTAAAGCTAGCAAATTCTGTAACTCAGTGTGAATCAATCAAGTTAATTAGCATTATTTAGCTTATACTGTCACTATTTTTGGTTTTGTCTCCTTTTACTTTCATCCCACCACCACCTCCCCTCTGGTAATCACCTATTGGCTCTCCACGAGTCTTCTGGCTTGTTATGTGTGGTCTTTTGTTTTGTTTTTAGGCTCTGCATTTAAGTGAAATCATAGTTTCTCTTTCACAGTTTTATTTCTCTTAGCATAAAACCCTCTGTATCTATCTATATAGTTGCAAATGGTAAGATTTCATCCTTTTCTCATGGCTGAGTAGTATTCCAACATGTATATATACTACAGCTTCTTTATCCATTTATCTGTCAATGGACATTTAGGGCCCTTCCGTATCTTGACTATTGTCAATAGTGCTGCAATGAACAAAGGAGTGCATACATCTTGTCAAGTTAGTGTTTTTATTCTCTGGAAAAATAGAAGTGGAATAGGTGATGTGATAGATATATTTTTAATTTTTTGACAAAGTCCCATGCTGTGTTCCTTAGTGGCTGTACCAATTTATATTCCCAACGGCAGTGCATGAAGTTTCCCTCTCTCCACACCCTCAGCAACACTTGTTACTTGTTGCCTTCTGACAACAGTCTTCCTGATGGGTGTGAGCTGATGCCTCACTGTGGTTCTGGTTTGCATTTCCCTGATGAATGGTGACTTTCAGCATCTTTTCAGGTCATCTCTCCGTCTTCTTTGGAAAAACATCTACTCAGGCCTGCTGCCATTTTTAAATCAGGTTGTTTGTTTCTGATGTTGAATTCTTTGTATATTTTAGATATTAAGTACCTTATCAGATATTCTGTTGACAAATATCTTTTTCCATCTGATAGGAAGCCTTTTCATTGTGTTGATAGTTTCCCTCACTGTGCAAAGGTTTTTAGCGTAGTCCCATTACTTTATTTTTGCTTTTGTTTTCTTGCCTGAGGAGAAAGATCCAAAGAAATATTGCTCAGACCAATGAGTGTGCTGCTTATGTTTTCTTCTAGGAGTTTTATGGTTTCACATCTTACATGTAAGTCTTATTCATTTTGAGTTTATTTTTGTAAATTGTGTGAAAAAGTAGTCCGGTTGATTCTTCTGCAAGTAGCTGTCTGGTTTTCCCAACACCATATATTAAAGAGATGATCTTCTCCCTGTATATTCTTAGCTCCTTTGTGGTAGACCAGTTGGCTGTATACTTGTGGTTCATTTCCGGACTCTATTCTCTTCCACTGATCTTTGTGTCTGGTTTCCTGCCAACATCATGTTGTTTTGATTACTGTAGCTTTGTAGTATAGCGTAGAATCAAGGAGCACAATAACTCCAGCTTTGTTCTTCTTAAGACTGTTATGGTTATTTTGTCTTTTATGTTTCGATACAGATTTTAGCATTATTTCTTCTAGTTTGGTGGAAAATGCCATTGGTATTTTGACAGGGATTGCACTAAATCATAAACTGCTTTGGGAAGTCTGATCATTTAAAAATATTGATTCTTTCAATCCATAAGCATGTTTTATCTTTTCATTTGTGTAGTCTTCAATTTCTTTCATCAGTATCTTACAGTTTTCTGAGTACAGGTTTTTATTACCTACTTGGTTAGACTTATTTCTGGGCATTTTATTCTTTTTGATGCAATTGTAAATGGGGTAGTTATCTTAATTTCCCTTTCTGATAGTTCACTGTGAATGTATAGATATGCAACAGGTTTATGAAAGTGAATTTTGCAACCTACAATTTCACTGAATTTATTTATTAGTTTTAGGAGTTTTCTGGGGGCATCTTTAGGATTTTCTATATACAGTATCATATCAAACACAAAGAGTGGATGCTTTTTCTTATTCTTTTTCAACTTCCAATCCTATGTTGAATAAAAGTGGTGAGAGTGGGCAATCTTATCCTGTTCCTGATCTTAGACAAAAATCTGTCAGATTTTCACCTTTGAGTATGATACCAGCTCTGAGGTTGTTACATATGGCCTTTATCAAAGTGAGGTACATTCTCTCTGTACCTACTTTGTTGAGAGTTTTTTTTTAATCATACTTGAATGCTGAATTTTGTGGTTAGCACTTTTTGCACCTGTTGAGAAGATCAGATAATTTTATCCTTTCATTTGTTAATGTGGTATATCACACTGATTGAAGCATGGATACTGAATCATTCTTGCACTTCTGAGATAAACTGCATCTGATCATGGTGTATGATCCATTTAACATATGCTATATTTGGCCTGCTAATATCTCATTGAGGATTTTTGCATCTGTGCTCATCAGTGATACTGACCTGTATTTTCCTTCTTTTTCTAGTGCTTCTGTCTGGTTTTGGTATCAGGGTGAGGCTGGTCTTGCAGAATGAGTTTGCAAGCATTCCTTCTTCCATTATTGGGGATAGTTTGAGAAGGATAAGTGTTAATTCGCCTTTACATGTCTGTTACAATTCACCTGTGAAGCTGGCTGGTCCTGGACATTTGTCAGGATTTCAGTCCTTTCTAATGGCTAAATAATATTCCCCTATATGGACATATACATTTGAAATACTATTGCCTCTTATGGACATGTGGGTTACTCCCACTTTTTGACTATTATGAAAGATGCTGCTATAAACATTCATGTATATGTTTTTGTGTGACATACATTTTTCTTGTGTATATACCTAGGTGTGAAATAGCTACGTAAAGTGGCAACTCTGTTTATTTTTGAGAAACTGCCAGACTGTAGTCTTTTCTTTGCTCCACACATCTTTGTGTTTGTGTGTGTGTTTATGTGTGTGTCAGTGTGAAAAAACAAAGAGGTGCTGGCTTTTGCTATTATGGCTATTATTTAAAGCCAGCCAGGAGCTGCTGATTTAAGGAACAGTGCTTAAAACAAGAGAAAGTAGGTTAAGATTCTGAATAACTGCATAGAAATTGAATGTCATCTTCTTCACACTTTCTATATCAGAAGTTATTTTTAACCAAGAGTAGTTGAGCAATAAAAACTTATTTACAGAAAATTTCTCTCTTTCAAGCTATGCTAGCTCTGTGATTCATACATACATACAGAATGTACTTAAAATGAGAATATATGAAAATATTTCAAGAAAACTAATGTTTTCAAATTCTTGCACTTAATACAGCTATAAAACCTGTGATATTTCTAACAGAACCATATTATGTATTTTAGTTTGTATTAGTGATGCCTCAGATATAAATCTTGGCTGCTGATTAATGCAAAGATGCTAATGCACTGCCTGACCTACTAAGAAGTTAGTATACAGAAATGTAAAATGATCACTTCAGGAAACAGGTTCTAAACAGGCTATGAAACATAAGAACCACTGAATGTGGAAAAAAAAATTTAAGTAAATACGGCTAGTAGTTCCAGAGCATTATTTTACACTGGGCAATTATTGCATCAGATCAAGCGGGCTCATTATGGAGCATTTTCAAAGTATTTAGAGTTAGGCTAACAATAAAGAAGTCTGCCAATAAATTAAACTTTCACTATTACTTAGGCAATTAAGATTCATTTTAAAAATGAGACCGATTATTAAAGAACTAAACAATAAAAGGTAGTAATTAAAAGCTAAGGATATAGAAAATAATAGAATTCTTATATGCTACATTTTTTACAGCAGATAGTTTTTAGTTTGCTTTCCTCACCATTTCACAAATCCTGTATTATTTTCTAAAATACAGATCTGTTCATTTCCTGAAGTTTTTCATATATTCTGCATTTAGGCTGATAGCTAAACATGTGCTAAAAATACACACGCATACCCCCATATGTTTTCTATCTAGGTCACACAAAGTTGGAGCATCTGGATGTGCCAAGTAAGAATCTGACTCTAGTCAGTATGATGACAGAGCAAAAACACCTCAATAAAAAATATATTATTACATGCATACCATGTAATTGATTGAAGTTACCCAAATATATCTTACCACTGTTTCTACTTCATTGACATATCTGAAGCTATCATTGACATATCTGAGCTTCATTGACTATCTGAAGCTTGATGAGAATATTCAGTATTTAATTAGTAAAGCTTAACTGTGAAAGCAATTTGTGATAATGGGGAAAAAGTAGGTTACACAAAGATAATGCTCAATTAACCAAAAACTGTAATGCTGATAAGACTGCCTGAGCAAAGGTGACTCCTAGAATATGAAATCAATCAAAGTATATATATTAGTGAAGCGTGCAACCAAACTTTTCACGCAAATTATTTGCAGAGATGTACTAAGTTCACGTTTCAATCACTTAAAAGGCAGAAGTATCAACTACTTCCATAGTCTTAACAGTTAATGTAATTGGATCTGCATATATTGCTACCTACTCTTGGACATGTATCTGCACTGAATGGTTCAAAACAGAACAGGGGCAAAAACACAATATAAGAAAAGATTCTTTTCATACTGGCAATATAACAACATTAGCTATTGAAGCTTACAGAAACTTTATTGCTGCATGTTTTGAGTTTGGTGTAAAATTGACATTATTCCATCATAATACCAATACTATTATTAAAAGAGTATCACATTCTATTAACATTATAAGCTTTAATATAATTCAATTCTCACTAAGCAGCTCAGAGTTTCAAATTGGCAAAATTTATTTAGAACATTCAAAATTTAAAGCCTCTTATTCAGGAATTCCCTGGTGGTCCAGTGGTTAGGACTTGGTGCTTTCAATAAGGGGGCCCAAGTTCAACCCTGGTCAGGGAACTAAGATTCCACAAACCCATGGTACAACCAAAAAGAAAAAAAACAAAGACCACTCCCTCCCCCTTTAAGAAAAAGAAATAAAATCTCTAATGCCTACTTTACTCTGCTTATTGTTTATTTTATATTCATGCTTTGGAATACAGTATGCATAATATTTTTTCATTCTATTTCATACTTTCTGATTCATGTAAAAAAAAGTCAAAAATTTAAGTAAAAACTTGAAAACTTAAGTTAATTTCTGCATAACTTTCAAAGGGAGATTGTAGACATTCTTTGTGGTCTTTAAAGAAATATTATTTCTAATTGCTAATCAAATCTTATCTACATCAGAAATGTTTTTCTTGCTCATATCCTCTTATACATACCCTGTGCGACCACCTGGACTATTGAACCAGCTTCTTCTGTTACACAACTACAAAACATAATTTGGTTCATTCTGCAAATGCCATAAGAATGATCATTTTCTGTCAGTCTCCTACTAAATGTCCTTAAAGTTTTTTAAAAAATCTTTTATGTGGACCATTTTTAAAGTCTTTGTTGAATTTGTTACAATATTGTTTCTATTTATGCTTCAGTTTCTCAACCATGAGGCATGAGGGATCCCAGCTCCCTGACCAGGGACTGAATCCACACCCCCTACCCTGCAAGGCTAAGTATTAGCCACTGGGCCTCCAGGGAAGCCCCTACATGTCATTGTTTCCATTCACCACCTGGCAAGACATTCATATTCTCATGTAAAGCCCACAGATTCTTTAGAATTCAGACTCAACCTTTCCAGCCTCATCTCTTACTTTCTTATACCAGCTTTCTCTGATCTCTCATGACTCCTTGACCTTGCACATGCTCTGAATGCTTTTGCCCACTGAGTCTTTCTCAAGAACTAGTTCTAAAACCACCTATTCTGAAAATCCTTTTTGAATCCAACCAGAATTTAATAACTGCTTTCAGATTACTTGTATTCTTAATACTGTTTGCAAAAATCTTTCAGATAAGTCTTTCTGATCAGCTCTTTTTAATATATATTTATTTATTTGGCTGGTGGGTCTTAGTTATGCATGTGAGATCTAGTTCCCCAACCAGGGATAAAACCCAGGCCCCCTGCATTGGGAGCACAGAGTTCTAGCCACTGGACCTCTCAGGCAAGTCCCATCTGATCAGCTCTTTAATCTTGGATCTCTGAGGCAATCATCACATCCTCCCATATTTAACCATACAGAAAAGGTTATTTGCAAGTCCAGCTGGTACTGCTTTATATGATATTTGATTTCAGCTTTTCCTGTTTATTTGCACCAAATAGAACACCTTCCTATTACATTTTGTTTTTCAAGAGACTTTTTCTCTCCAAACCGACTCTTTCTTCTCCCTAACATGTTCTAAAGGGAGCGACCCTAACCATCTCTTCTGCAATGCACTCCATCCTCTACAGGCTTCTCTAGTTTTTCTTTTTTCAGATCAAGACCAATAACAGACAGAAAATCAGTAAGGAAACAAAGGATTTGAACAACACAGATCAAATGGACCTAACAGATACATGGAGAACATTCAACCCAACAGCAGCAGAATACACATTCTTCCCAAGCTCAAGAGGATTTTTCTCCAGCATAGATCATATGTTAGGTCACAAAACAAGTCTTAAAATTTTTTTAAAGTTGAAACATACCAAGTATGTTTTCTGATCACAATGCAATGAAACTAAAAATCTATAGAAAAAGGAACACATTCACAATATGTGGAAATTAAACAACATACTCTTGAACAACCATTGGGTCAAAGAAAAAATAAAAAAAGGAAGTTATAAAATACCTGAGACAAGGGAAAATGAAAATACAACATACCAAAAGGGGGCAGCAAAAGCAGTACTAAGAGGAAAGTTCGCAGAAAAACACTTACTTTAAAAAAGAAGGATGTCATATAAACACCCTAACTATATACCTCAAAGAACTAGAAAGATGAAAACAAACTAAGCCTACAGATAGGAGAAGGAAAAAAATAAACACTGGTGTGGAAAATAAACAAGATATAAAATAGAAAAAACAACATAAAAAGAAATCAACAAAACTAAGAGTCAATTTTTTTAAATGAGACACAATTAACAGACCCTTACTAGCTAGTCTAAGAAAAATGCATTCAAATAAATAATACTGAAAGTGAAGAGATATTACAACTAATGTCACATAAATAAAAATAATCATGAAATAATATTAACAATTATATGACTGCAAACTGGATAACCTACAAGAAAGGCTCAATTTCTAAAAACACTCAACATAGAAAGATTAAGTTATGAAAGATGAAAAAGCCTGAAGAAACTTATAACTAGTATGAAGCTTGAATTAGTAATCAGATACCTTCCAAGAAAGAAAATTCTATGATCAGAGGGGCATCACTGGTGAATTCTACCAAACATTAGAGTAACATAAATTCTTTTCAAACTCTTCCTAAAAACTGAATAGGAAGGAAGAAAACTTCCAAATTCATTTTATGAAGCCAGCATTATCTTGATATCAAAGCCAGACAAGAATACTACCAGAAAACAATTGGTCAACATCCCTGATAAATACAGATGCAAATGTCCTCAACAAAATACTAGAAATCAAACCAACAGCATATTAAAAAGATCATACACCATGGTCAAATGAGATTTATTTCTAGGATGCAAGGATGGTTCAATATATCCATTTCAACTAATGTAATACACCATACTAAAAAAAAAAAAAAAGGATAAAAATCACAGGATCATCTCAACAGATGCAGAATAAAACCTTAGACAAAACTGAAAGAACCTTCACAATTAAAAACATTCAACAAATTAAGAATAGAAGGAAGAGATGTTGCTCAGTTGTGTACAACTCTCTGCGATCCCACTGACTGTAGCCTACCAGGCTCCTCCATCCATGGCATTTTCCAAGTAAGAGTACTGGAGTGGAGTGGGAAGCCATTCCCTTCTCCAGGGGATCTTCCTAACCCAGGGATCATATCCAGGTCTCTTGCATTGCAGGCAGATTCTCTACCTTCTGAGCCACCAGGGAATTCATGAAGGTGCTACATATTGGAAAAGAAAGACAGATGCACCCATTCAGGAATAAAACAGGGATGTAATATTACCATTTTCCTAGGCATGTAAGTTAAATAAATCAGGCATCCTCAGATCTTTTTTGTTCTTCATTATCTATGTGCAGTCTCAGGATTCTTCCTTACAATAGTGATCACTCTCTTTGTTTTCCATGCCCAATCTGTTTATCCTAATTCAGCCACATAGTGTCTGGATTTTTGTTATAGCTTCCTAACTAAGGTCTCTGCTTATAGCTTCCTGTAATTCCTCCCAGCACATTACTACCAAACAGTCACGGGTAACACCTTGATCAAGTCACTTCCCAATTTTCTATTTAAAAAAAAAAAAAAAAAAAAAACAGCCTAGCATTAAAGACCCTTTATAATCTAGACTCAAAATTGTCTTTCAGGATTTATCTTTCTGTATTACTTTATATAAAATACCTACTCCCATAATTTGACTTATTCACTGCCTCTAAATACTTTCCTACCTACATCTTTTATATTCATACTATTCCTATACCTAGAATGATCTTGATCCATTTATCCGTATTAGCAAAGTATAGTGTAATAAAATCAGCCCACAACCCACCCATTTGTGGAGTCCTAGGTGATACCACTTTGACAGGTTGTTCCTACTCCATTGAATCAATTAACACCCACCTGCCAAGTGGCTAAAGTCAGCCCTCCCTCTTCTGTGACTTTCAAGCAGGCCTCCAGAAAGAAAGGGAGAAGTCTGAGTATAAAAGTTGATGCTCGGTGTTTTGTACCTCTCTGTTCCCATTGTTATTTTTAATTCTATTGCTACCATCTACCCCTGTAACTTTGGTGCTTTAATATCTATGTTAACAATCCAGTAGGTGCCGGTGCCACCAGCAGGATGGAATGCTCCTGTCCTGCATGCTCTCAACTCATTAATTTAACATATGTTGAGTACCTACATGAAGTACTGCAGTCACCACTAGGGACACATCAGTGAAAAAAGTCAAAAATCTCTCTCCTCATGGAAATTATATCTAGAGGAGGAAAGAAGGACAATAAATTAAGGTAGGTACAATATACAGCATATTAGATAGAAGCAGGAAAATGTGTGTAGGGTGGGGGAAACAGTTATAATTTCAGGGTGACTAAAGAAAACTTCACTGAGGAAGTTTTAAGTAAAGAATTAAAAGATGAGGGTTGAGCCAGATATACAGAAGAATGTTTGAGGCAAGTGTTTGTGTTAGTCGCTCAGTCGTGCCCAACTCTTTGTGACTCCACGGACTGCAGCCCACCAGGCTCCTCTGTCCATGAGATTTTCCAGGCAAGGATACTGGAATGGGCTGCCATTTCCTTCTCCAGTTTGAGGCAAATGAATGACAAATAAAAAGGTTCTGAGTTGGAAGTATGACTGGCAGGTTCAAGGGAAAAACAAGGAGGCCAGTTAGCTGAAGCCAAGAAAATAAATAAATGAGATCAGACAGAATAGTGCGTCAGATCACCTATAATGGGTCAGCAAACTATAGCCCTAAGGACCGAGTCCAACCTACCACCTGCTTTTTAAACTAAAGTTTCAATACCTTTACTTTCATGCTACAATAGCAGAGCTGAACAGTTGTGAGGGAAACTGTATAAGTTAGAAACCCCCAAATATTTATATTGTGACTCTTTACAGAAAAGGTTTACTAAACTCCCAGGTGGCTCAGTGGTAAAGAATCTGTCCACAATGCAGGACACACAGGTTCGATCCCTGGATCACGAAAACCCCTGGAGAAGGAAATGTCAACCCATTCCAGTATGACTGCCTGGGAAACCCCATGGAAAGAGAAATCTGGCATGCTACAGTCCACAGGGTTTCTTTTACAGAATCACTCTAGCTGTTAGGCTCAGAATAAAGACAGCAAGGTAGGAAGTGGGGAGAACCAATTAGAATATTATTACAAAAATCCAGGTGAGAGATCATGGTGGCCTGGATCACAGTGGTAGTCACACACATGGTGAAAAGTGTTAGATTTTAGATATATTTTGAATATAGACCAATAGAATTTACTCTTTTATCAGATTAAAGTGTGAGAGAACCAGTAGTTAAGGATAACCCTAAAGGTTCTGGTTTGCCAACAGAAAAAACAGAGTTCTCATATACGGATGGGGAAGGACACGTAAAGAGCAATTCTGAGAGACAAGGTAGGGAGCTTTACTGTTTGTCACGTTAAATGTGAGGAGCTTACTACTAAACAAAGAGAAATTTGAGGAGGTAGTTAGATCTATGAGTTTGGAGTTCAGGAAAGTTACAGAATAGAGATAAAAACTGACAAGTCATCGGTGTATAAAGGACATCCAGAACATGAGATGCACATCAAGAAAATGAATACATATATATGTGTGTGTAAATATATATATATATATATATATATATATGTGAGAATGAATTATATACATAAAGGTGAATTCCACAATTGAGCCACAGGACACTACATGTTTACAAGTTAGGATATGAAGTGGAACTAGAAGACTGACAACAAACGGTAGAAAGATGAGGGAAAAAACCAAAGCTGTGTGTTGACCTAGAAGCCAAGTGAAAATGTGTTTCAAGGATGAGGAGATCAACTGTGGTAAATGTTAAATAAGATAAAATCTGAAAAATCACCACTGGATTCAGAAATCTGAAAGTCAGTGGTGACCTTGGTAAACGTAGTTTTGGTGGAGTGGTAGAAAGTGAAAGTCTGACTGGAGTGGGTTCAAGAGAGAATGGGAAGAAACTTAATTGGAGACAGTCAATACAGACATCTATTTTAAGAAACTGTGCCCAAGTGAAGGAATCGGCCTTGCCTAAAAACATGAGGCATGCATCTATAATAATAGAAGAGAAGGTTGAATGTTATGGGCACAACTGCAGACAGGTGGGTAGTTTATAAAAGTTCTCTCAATTTTCTCAGTAAAATAGGATGTAAGATCAAGTAAGAGTGAAGACAGGGAAGAAAGACGTGACTGTCTGAGAAGAGAGATGAAATAGCCCTTTGGGAGTTTGCAACTCAACATATGGATCATGGACCAGCAGCAACTGTACCTGGAGACTGGTTGGAAATGTTGAATCTCAGGTCCTTCCTAAGCTGCTGCTGCTGCTAAGTCACTTCAGTCGTGTCCGACTCTGTGCAACCCCATAGACTGAAGCCCATGAGGCTCCCCTGTCCCTGGGATTCTCCAGGCAAGAACCCTGGAGTGGGCTGCCATTGCCTTCTCCACCTCCCTGAGCTACTAAATCAGAATCTGTTCTGTTAACAAGATGCACAGGTGATTTGCTTATACATTAAAGTTGGTTTAAAGCACTGTGGATATAGACCAGGAGAGAAAATGGAATACAGAAACACAGTATGACTATCAGGCAGTACTAAGATTAGTGATCATGGATTTAAAGTGGTACTAGTCACTTTGATTTGCGTTTCTCTAATAATTGGCAATGTTAAGCATTTTCCCATGTGCCTTTTGGTCATCTCTGTATGTCTTCTTTGGAGAAATGTCTTAGATCTTTTGCCCATTTTTTGATTGGGTAGTTTATTTTGTTTTGTTTGATAATGAGTTCTCTGTTACATTTAGGAGATTAATTCATTATAGTCACATCACTTGTAAATATTTTCTCACATTCTGTAGGTTGTCCTTTTGTTTATGGCTTCCTTTGTTGTACAAAAGCTTTGTGAGGTCCCATTTGTGTGTGTGTGTGTATATACACACTAAGACATAAAATTGGAATATTACTCAGACATGAAAAGGAATGAAATAAGGCATTGGCAGAAACATAGATGGACTTAGAGATTATCATACTAAGTGAAGTTAAGTGAGTCAGAGAAAGACAAATATTATGTGACATTGCTTATATGTGAAATCTCAAAAAAATACAAATGAACTTATATACAAAACAGAAATAGATCCCACAAAAAATAGAAAACAAACTTATGATTACCAAACTGCCAACCTATCCCTCCCCACCACCCCACTCGGCAACCACAAATTTGTTTTCTCAATCTGTGAGTTTATTTCTGTTTCACAGAGAAGTTCATCTGTGTCATATTTTATATGTCACATATAAGCTGCATCATATAATATTTGTCTTTCTCTTTCTGGCTTACTTCACTTAGTATGATAACCCTATGGCATTATTTCATTCTTTTTTATGATCCATACTCAGTATTTTGTAATACTAAGTGAGAAGTATAAGGAAAACAGATATAAGTAAAATGCAGCCCTCCCTTCCACAAAAGGCTGTTGGAACAGGGAGAGTGAATGCAAATCATTTCCAATAAAGCAAACATCACATAACAGGAATAGAGAAAATGCTATGGAAAATGTTGCAGAATAAGTCTTGTGAGGGACAGGGGAAGACTTTAAAGATTTCTTAAAAATTGTGTCAGCAAACATCAAAATTAGAAATCAACTAAGTTAAAATTTGACTTATATATGTCTCTCATCTTTTCTGTATAGTATTTCTCAGAAGTCAGGTGAAAAGTAAAAGAATTTAATATAACAAAGAAGAAAACATGAGAACCATTAAAAATGTTATCTTTAATTTGCATGTAAAGACAAACAACCAATCATAATTGATAATTAGTCCCAAGTTAACCTTAAAACATATCTGAAGGAATATTCACTTTCACTCATTAAAAAAGAAATAAAAACAATCCCATCCAAACTTTCAAGACTGGAACTGGAAGGATATATTCTTTATAAGAAAGGAGCATTCAAACCATAATCCTGAACTGAAATTTCTCTTTGATTATACTGCCTCCACAACACTGGAGGGGATGGGAGAGGGAGGTGACCTTTAACACTGGTCCAGTTATGGGCAAAAGACGGTTCCTTGATTTCTCACAGCACAGGTAAAACAAAACTGGGACATTCAAAAAATACGAGTAAAAGGCTAGAAGATGCAAAGTAGAATAAAATGAACAAAGGGAATACCACAAATGTACAGGATACAGATTATAAACTACCATTTATTTATATTACCCAATAAATGTGCCCCTTTTTTCTCATTCTTAGTCATCATTCTTCTAGACTTCAAAAATAAATAAACTGACCTCAAAAAGCCTTAACAGTCATGTCATATAAAGGAGAGATAGGTAAAAGGCCATTAATTAATTTTCCTCTTGTAACAGGTAAGACCTTATATCCATAATATCTAATTAAGCTTTTGAAATACCAGTGGGCCTCTAATTATCAAGACAGAATTAAATTCAAAATAATTTTTAAAAACACAAACGATACTTTAGGCAAAGGAAAATATTCCCCAAAATCAACAAGTATGAAGTATTAAAGTATCCATTATTTGAAATCACATATTTATCATTACGTTTGAACTAGTGCTCTATAAAATTACTCATGAACATATGAAACAGTTAATAGTAAGTGGGTTTCAGATCTTACCAAATTGATAAAAACTCCTATTGTGTGAAATAACTATTTTATAAATGAAAAAATACATATAGCAGGACCTCACAGGGATTCAGTTACAAAACTAAGGCTGAAGACTGTAGTGCTTATCTAAGGAATGGCTCTAGCATTTCTCCAAATAAAATCTACTTTAAATAAAGTCACTGAATCCACTTGTAAATTATTTCCCTTTGGCTGTCTCATTATTCAATATGCTTTCAAGGAACATGGTGATGAAAGAAGAAAAATACCTCTTTCTAACATAACCATACTGGCAAGAACATCAACATTATCAGTATTCAAAGAATGTCTTGGCAGGTTATAAACCTTCATAAAAAGAAGGAACACTAATCCAAGATGTCAAAATAGCAATAGTACTTCTCATATTATGTGCAATATGATTGTTTGTTTATAATGCAGAAAAAATTTTCAAATAAAGAAGAGAAACCAATATCGTCATGTTTAAATTTTAAGCTAGAGCAAAAAAAAAAAAAATTCTCAGAAAAGCACATAAAGGATGACAAACATAAGCATGTTTATAAGAGTAGAGCAGAACTCAAATGTTCAAAGAGATTTATGATAATGTGTTGATGCTATTTTTGGAACTTAATATAGTTTAACATTTGAGGCACAACAGCATGTTAAGATATAAAACAGTGAAAAAATAATTTATACTAAAAGAAAAAAGCTTAGAAATATAACTGAGCCCATGATTTCCTTGTGTAATAGTAGGTAATACTTTATTTTACTACAAGACTTTATTTGGGCTACATTAGTAGGCACAATTTATTTTAAAGCCATCAGAAACTTTTACATGCAGCACTATCTTCAGATCTCATAATCTATCTCTATTTAAATACTCAACACTAAAAACTGATGCCAGGACAGTTACATTTTATTTACAGTACTTGCACCTTCAGAAATGTCAAATTCCCCAAGAGGAGGACATAGCCAGTTAACTCAGCATGTGCATTAAAAAAAGATGTTTGATGAAACTTTTGATTAAACAAAGAAAACACATTGTGTCCACAATTATTATAAAACTATTTCATGTGCTATTTTCGACTTAAAGGTTTTCACCTTCCTTTAAGCTTTTCTTATGGCTCTTCCTGTCCACAAACTGATTTATAATTTTACTGTAAGACTTTTGATAGCCTTACATTACTTTAATGGTGTAATACTCTCCAAGATTTGCACTGCATCTAAAATTACTGAAGGCCACTGAGAGACCTGTGTTTGCTCAATATAGCTCAGATATGGCACTAGAAAAATTATAAAATACAGTGTATTGAAAAATACTACCTTCCATTTTCAAAAGAAAATGCCTATACTGATGATCTTACACAGGTTGGGAAAATAATATAATAAACTTATCCAAAGTTTAGAAGATCTATATTTGACTTTAAATACTCATCTCCATTACATTAGACAATAATCTTATTTTATTCTTCTGCTTGCTCTTCCCCAAAACTTTTCTCTTTGGTTACAGTCACTATTCTTCTATAAAAATGTAGCTCCTGTCTTCATGTTTTACCTTTCTCTGTCAGTTTTCCTCTCCTGATTCCTGTTTCTTTTGCCTTTGATATTTTCTTAACTTGGGTACATTCAACTTTTAATAACAAAATGTTCTTTGGATCAAGAGGTCATAGGGTTATTTATATTAGCAGGATGAGCCTCCATCCATCAACATCCTGAGGAATTCTAGCATGATAGAGCTGGAAGAGATTTCAAGGTATCATTTGGTTGAGCTCTATGCCAGCAGTAACAGGTGGCTGACTATTCTTAATGTTTTTCTTTCTTTTTTATTTTTTTAAGATGACTAAAAATTCTGATCACAAATATTCCACTGTAACTTGGTTTAATATGAGAATCTTCTTGGACTTCCCTGGTGGTCCAGTGGTTAAGAAGCTGCCTGCCAAGGCAGGGGACATGGGTTCGATCCCTGGTCTGGAAAGATTCCATGTGCTGCAGGGCAACTAAGCACATACGGCCCGACTACTGAGCCCACACACCACAACCACTAAGCTTATGCACTCCAGACCCCACATGCCGCAACAAGGGAAGTCACAGCAGTGAGAAGCCCACGTACTGCAACTAGAGAAAGTCTGCTGGCAGCAACAAAGACCCAAGCAGCCAAAAATAATTAAATTAAAAAACATATGGAATCTTCTTAATAAGAAGCAAAAAGACATGGAGTGGAAAGAAAACTGGATGAAAAAGGGTTTGGATCGCAGTAGAATTACTTACTGTAAAGTAGAAAACGGGGCTTCCCTCATCTGCCTGCCAATGCAGGAGACACAGGTTCGATACCTGATCCAGGAAGATTCCTTATGCCACAGATCAGCTAAGCCCATGTGCCAAACTATTGAGCCTGTGCTCTAGAGCTTGGGAGCCCACACTACTGAGCTCACACGCCACAACCCCTGAAGCCCACAAGCCCTAGAGCCCATGCTCTGCCACAACATGAGCCATCGGAATGAGAAGCCCATGAATCGTAACCAGAGAGTAGTAACTGGAGAAAAGCCCATGCAACCACCAAGACCCACCGCGGCCATAAATAACAGATAAAGTAAGGAAACCGCTAGGTGATGTTTAAGAAGGAAATTTATTAACAAAACAAAAACAATTCCTTAGATCACTCGGAGCTTCAAGTTCCCTATACAAATAGAGGTAAGGCTGTCTGACCTACAAGGCTATTGTAAGTGCTCTGAAACCTAGAAAAGAACTACACAGTGTAATATGGTACTAAAACGGGAGGGACAAACCAGTAGTGTGAAGAATCTATACTCAGCAGGCATGTAGAGTTTCAAAACCCATCTCAACAGTTTACCAGCTGTGCAATGCCAAGCAAACCTTCCCAAACCTTCCTAAAGCTCAGTTTAGCGGACCACTGCAAGCTGACAATGATCACTTCACTTGGCTGTCACTGTGGACTACAGGAGTTTCATGCACCTAGCACAGGTTCTGGCCTTGTGTACACCCTCAATAAATGTTACCTCTCTGCTCTCCACCAGGTTTACAAACTTCTGCAGGGTAGTTCTACTCTCCTTACAGTAAATATTTTGAGGTACACATGTGGAATTTTATGAAACAGAACATTCAGAAGATATGTAAACCTTGCTTCCCCTTAATATTTATCAAGCAACAAGAGGAAATCCTTATCAGCCCTGCTTTGAAAAGTGGAAAGAAATGAGTAGAGTTTCCTTTAACAGCAAACAAAAAACTCTTCCAAAGAAGAAACCATTTAAAATAAAAGGTAGAAAATGTCACTAAACAGTGAACTTCTTTTTAGTTTCTTTTAAACAGTGAACTTCTTAAAGGGAAAGAACAAGTCTCAGTCATCTTCATATTTAGGAGGCACTCAAACATTTCTTGGATGAAAAAGTCTCTTGGTGGAATAACTTATCTTAGAAATTAAGAAATAAAAGGTTCAATCAGATTTCACATAGATGTGAGGTAACAAAGATGCTCTTTATACAATAAAGAAAAAAACTAAACAAATGTGGACAAATTTTGAAAGACTCTTATACATCTGATTTAGATAGAATGCACTGTCCCATTACTATGCCATATATCAAAAAATTCTGTAGAAAGTACAATAATGCTTACCTTGTTATGTATAAGAACAATCCTTACATCAGGTTTAAGTATACCATAGCTTATAAGGAGATCTTGGATCTTTTTTATTTCATCTTTACATTTTTTAGCAGTTGAGTAAAATTGCTTTCTTACAGGTAGATTCTTAAATAATCGTAAAGCAGTTACAGTTGTACCTGTTGGCAGATAAGAAGAAAGCATCTTTAGATGTGGAAGGAACATCACAGATCTTCAAATCCACATACAATCAGTAATTAACTCCTTTTATTACTGCAGGCCATTTCTCTTCAAACTCTGGGAACCCAAAGAAGGCCCAACTGTGTGAGCTATTCTGACCTCTTGCTGCGCTCTCCTATTTGGAACAGGTCTGACCCATTAAGTATGATCTCTCTTATGTGGGCTTCTCACGTGGCGCTAGTGGTAAAGAAACTGCCTGACAATGCAGCAGACTTAAGAGCTGTGGGTTTGATCCCTGGGTCAGGAAGATCCCCGGGAGAAGGGCATGGCTTACCCACTCCAATATTCTTGCCTCGAGAATGCCATGGACAGAGGAGCCTGGTGGGCTGCAGTCCACGGGGTTTCAAGAGTCAGAAATGACTGAAGCGACTTAGCATGTGTGATCTAAACAGGAATAATCTTATTTCTACCACTACAGAAAAACATGGGCTTACTAATGATAGAGTGTAGTATCTTAAGAAATCTGCTGATATTATTACTACCTGGGAATGATGCTTATTCTGCACTTTAAAACATACAGGTGATATAAGGCTACACAGCATATGTATAACCTTAATTATTCAATTAAAAATTCTTATCTGATGTGCAGCACCATTAATTATCAGAGAAATGTATATTGTAATTACAATGAGGTACCACCTCTTAGGGTTAGAATGACCATCATTAAAAAGTCTACAAATAATAAATTCTGGAGAGGGTGTACAGAAAAGAGAATCCTCTTACACTGTTGGTGGGAATGTGAATTGGTACAGCCACTATGGAAAATAGGATGGATGTTTCTTAACAAAAGCTAATTGTATGATCTAGCTACTCTGCTTCTGGGCACATATCCAGAGAAAGTTCTAATTCAAAAAGATACATACATGTACCCCAATGTATGTACTATTTACAAAGGGTGGTGTCGTCTTTGTAAATAAAGCACTATTTACAAAAGTCAAGACAGGGAAGCTACCTAAATGTCCACTGACACATGAAGGGAAGTCCGAGGTGGAGGGGTATGTATACATAGAGCTGACTCAGCTGGTCACACAGCAGAAGTTAACAAAGCAATAATACACCAACACAACTTAAAAAAAATAAGAAGATGGAGTGTACACACACACGATGGAGTGAGCCAGAAAAAATAAATAATGCCACTTGCAGCAACAGGGACAGACCTAGAGATTGTCATACTAAGTGAAATAAGTCAGAGGACAAAGTATGATAGTACTCATATGTGGAATTTAAAATAGGACACAAATGAACAAAATATAACAAAACAGAAATAGACTCAAGGACACAGAAAACAAATTTCTGGTTATCAAAAGGAAAACAGCAAGACAGAGAGAAAATCAGGAATTTGGGATGAGCAGATACAAACTACTATATATAATATAACAACATTAAATATAAAATAATCTTGTTATATATAAAGACAAGATCCTACTGTACAACACAAGGAACTACATATTCAGTATCTTATTTATAATAACCTATAATGGAAAAGATATGAAAAAGAATATATATGTGTATAACTGAATCACTTTGCTATATCCCAGAAACTAATACAACAGAAATCAACTATACTTCAAATTAAAAAATTCTTATCTGAAATAATAGCTAATTGCCTGGTTTAATTTATCTCATCTTCTGAAATATGCAAAACTAGGGTAACTAAATGAAAGCTTTTTTTTTTTAAATTGTGAACTTACCCAAAGACTTGAGGGCTGGGGTCAGGATGGCAGAGTAGGAGGATACAGAGCTCACTTTCCCTTACTGACACATCAAAACTACATCTACGTGTGGAGCAGTTCTCACTGAAAACAAACTGGACACTGGCATGAAGACTCTTACATAACCGAGGTGTAAAATGATGCACATGACACTGAACAGCACGGGAAGGGAAGCAAGTCTGTGCAACTGCCCTCCCCTTCTGAGAGAGGGCACAGAAGAGGAGCGGGTACACAGGCCAGAGGCCCTTCCTGGGGAATAACCACTTTGAACCACTTACGGGGCTTCCTACCCCTGGTGTCCAGCACTGGGAAGGTGAGTCCCGTTAGGTGGTTTGAAACCCAGTGGGACTGAGAGGGCACTAAGAAACCTAGACTCCACTCATGAAGAGCGAGCACAGGCTTGCTTCCTCCTGAAACAGGGCAGAGGAAGCAGGTCTCTGGCCTGTCTCCCACCACCACCCCAGCACACACCTTGGACGAGCTGAGTGGCCACTCGGGCTTGGGTTCCCCCGTGGCACAGCTCCACACTATCACAAGGGCTGCTCAGCCAACGGAAGCACACAGTTGCAGGGACCAGAGTGGCCTGGACCTGGGGCAGCACCCAAACAGGTCAGGGGCAATCGCCTCCTGGCGCCTGCAAAGGAGGTGGACTGGGGCAGTCCAGAACGCTGACCGGTAATAGGGCATCCATGGTGCGTACCCAGCCCACACACAGCATCTGCCCGGGCCCTCCTGCCCTGCAGCAGAGCTCCACATTAGGGCAAGGGCTGGAGAACCCAGAGAATGTGGAGAACGTGGAGAACGAGTTGCAGAGGGGGGAGCTGGCTCAGGCCCAATGCAGCAACCACTGAAGGTGCCCCTGGAGACAGGGGTCAACAGCAGTCTGTAGGTGCCAGAACCACCGGGGCGTGCGCCCGGATCCGTGACCAGTGCCCACACGCACTCCTCCTGCTTCAGCCCCCCGAGAGGGCAAGTGTGCCAGTGCTGGGAGGGGGAGAGCACATACTTAGAGAAAACAGTCAGCTCAGACCCGATCCTCAGGCCTTGTATTCCAGCAACATGGGACCTGATCTCACCCCCAATAGGGTGGTATTGGCCACTGGGCAGAGGAGAGGCCCGAGCTCACGCCTGACTCTGGTTCCAGCCCATTTATCTCTATCTCTAGACCTGAGATCTGAAAACGTGATGCTTTCAAACTGTGGTGTTAGAGAAGACTCTTGAGAGTCCCTTGGACAGCAAGGAGAACAAATCAGTCAATCCTAAAGGAAGGCAATCCTGAATATTCATTAGACGGGACTGATTCTGAAACTCAGGCTCCAAAACTTCAGCCTACTGATGCAAAGAGCTGACTCACTGGAAAAGAACCTGATGCTGAGAAGACAAAAAATTTGTAAATCAATTATAACTTCAAATAGGAAAAGGAGTATATCAAGGCTGTATATTGTCACCATGCTTATTTAACTTTCATGCAGAGTACATCATGAGACATGCTGGGCTGGAAGAAGCACAAGCTGGAGTCAAGGCTGCTGGGAGAAATATCAATAACCTCAGATATGGAGACGACACCACCCTTATGGCAGAAAGTGAAGAGGAACTAAAGAGCCTCTTGATGAAAGGGAAAGAGGAGAGTGAAAAAGTTGACTTAAAGGTTAACATTCAGAAAACTAAGATCATGGCATCTGGTCCCATCACTTCATGGCAGATAGATAGGGAAACAGTGGAAACAGTGTCAGACTTTATTTTGGGGGCTCCAAAATCACTGCAGATGGTGATTGCAGCCATGAAATTAAAAGACACTTACTCCTTGACCAGCCTAGATAGCATATTGAAAAGCAGAGACATTACTTTGCCAACAAAGGTCCATCTACTCAAGGCTATGGTTTTTCCAGTAGTCACGTATGGGTGTAAGAGTTGGATGGTGAAGAAAGTTGAGCGCCGAAGAACTGATGCTTTTGAACTGTGGTGTTGGAGAAGACTCTTGAGCACCCCTTGGACTGCAAGGAGATCCAACCAGTCCATCCTAAAGATCAGTCCTGAGTGTTCACTGGAAGGACTGATGTTGAAGCTGAAACTGCAATACTTTGGCCACCCCATGCGAAGAGCTGACTCAATGGAAAAGATCCTAATGCTGGGAAGGATTGGGGGCAGGAGGAGAAGGGGAAGACAGAGGATGAGATGGCTGGATGGCATTACCAACTTGATGGACATAGGTCTGGGTAGATTCCGGGAGTTGGTGATGGACAGGGAGGCCTGGCATGCTGCGATTCATGGGGTCGCGAAGAGTCAGACACAACTGAGCAACTGAACTGAACTGATAACTACATACAGGATATGGGATAAAAATGAAGATGTAAAATATGACATAAGAAACAGAAAATGTAGGAGAAAGGAGTAAAAAAAATGTAGATTGTTTATCAGTTTAAAATTAGTAGATATAGCTACAGGTCAACATATAGAAACCCCAAGGTGGTCACCAAATTGAAACCTGCAACAGGAGTTTCCTGGTGGCCTAGTTGTTAGAATTCCAGTCTTCCATTGCCATAGCCCAGGTTCAGTCCCTGGCTGGGCAACAGATCCCACAAGTTATTAGGTGCAGGGAAAAATAAGAAAAAAAATATAGGGTGGTTGACTTAATTAAAAAATAGGATTTAACAGCATGCTGCTTAAAAGAGACTCACTTCAGAGCTAAAGACCCACATAAGCTGAAAGTGAGGGTATGGAGAAAGATATTTCAAGTAAATAATGACAAGAAAGCTGGAGGGACAGTACTCATATTAAAAAACATTTTAACACAAAATTTATAACAAAAGACAAATAATAAAGGAATCAATATAAAAATACTCAATGAGGGTTTAACACTCATTAACATATATGTCCCTAATATAAGAACACCTAAATATATAAAATAAATACTAACATATGTAATTGGAGGGGGAAATGACAACCCATTCCAATATTCCTGCCTAAAAATCCCATGAACAGAAGAGCCTGGCTAAAAAGAGTCAAACATGACTGACTAAGCACAAACACAACATATATAAATGGAGAGATTGACAATGATATAATAATAGTAGGGGACTTTAAGAACCCACTTACACCAATCATCTAGAAAATAAATCAATAAGGAAATAGCATTGGATTGGCCAAAAAGTTCCTTCTTCTTAAGTTAAAAAAAAAAGCACATTTTTCATTTTCACCAAGAAATGAACAATGTATTCACTGTTTTGTTCCACTACCTTCTGCCATTTTTGGGCAACTTCATAATTTCATCTTCCCTAAATTTATTGGAAAAGACCCTGATGCTGGGAAGGACTGGGGGCAGGAGGAGAAGGGGACGACAGAGGATGAGATGGTTGGATGACATCACTGACTCGATGGACATGGGTTTTGATAGACTCCGGGAGTTGGTGATGGACAGGGAGGCCTGGCATGCTGCATTTCATGGGGTCGTAGAGTCGGACACAACTGGGCGACTGAACTGAACCGAACTGAAACCTCTTATCTTTTGAACAAAGAACTGTTTCAAGTGCCTTTTACAATCTTCCAGTGAACTGAAATTTTTTCCATTAAGAGAATTTGTAAAGACCAAAACAAATGGAAATCTGAAGGTGCAATGTCTGCTAAACATGGCAGATGAATCAGAGCTCCCCAGCCAAGCTGTAAGTTTTGCCTGGTGATCAAATAAACATGGTCTTGTGTTATTCTGATGGAAGACTGTGCACTCTCTGTTGACTGATTCTGGACAGTTTTTGTCGAGTGCTGCTTCCAGTTGGTCTAACTAGGAGCAATGCATGTTGGAACCACTCGGAGGAGGTTGTAATAGATGACTCCCTTTCAATCCCACCACATACACAATATACTCTTTGGCTGAAGACTGGCCTTTGTGTGGTTGGTGGTGGTTCATTTCACTTGCTCCACGGTCTCTTCTATTCTACATTACTGTACTACATCCACTTTTCATCATTTGTCACGAATCGTTTTAAAAATGGAACATTTTCACATGCAGAAATATGGTCAAGGAGGCTTTTTTTTTTTTGCTTTGGAATGCAAACATCAAAATGACAAGCTGGTGCAAATGATATTCAGCATTGATTTGGATATTATTTGTATGATGGCTCTCTCCTGCATTGAATAACATTGACTGTTCTCAGTTAATGTCTCAGTTTGACTGCTGCCAACCTCAACTGGCCTACCCAACTGTGGAACACTGTTCAGTGGAAATCTCCAGCACAACACTTCACAAATCACTTTTGACATGTTTAAATAGTCACAACACCTTTTCCATACACTGCACAAATCTTTTTTGCATTTCAGTTATGTTTTATCTTTTTTGAAACAATAAAGCATCATATACTGAAAATGTTGCTTTTTCTACCATCTTGAATATTAAAATGGCTATACAAAAATTCACCAATATTGATAAGCTTTTTTAAAAACAGCATGCTGATATGACTCAAAGATTTAAGAGAAAGAAATAAGAAAAAAATTTAAGAGAACAGAATTATATCAAACATTTTTCCTGACCACAACAGAATGAAACTAGAAATCCATTATAGAAAGAAAATGGGAAAAACGCAAACCACATGAAGAATAAACCACATGTTCCTAAAAAACCAACAGATCAATGAAGAAACTAAAAAAGAAATCAGAAAATACTTTGCTGCTAAGTCACTTCGGTCATGTCCGATTCGGTGTGACCCCATAGACGGCAGCCCATCAGGCTCCTCTGTCCCTGGGATTCTCCAGTGGGTTACCATTTCCTTCTCCAGTGAAAATACCTTGAGACAAATGAAAATAAAAAAACAACTCTCCAAAATCTACTCAATATAGCAAAAACAGTTTAAAAACAGAAGTTTACACTGATACAGGCCTATCTCAAGAAACAAAAATCTCAAATAAACAATCCAAAATATCATCTAAAGGAATCAGAAAAAAGAAGAACAAGCAAAACCCAAATCAGCAGAAGGAATGCAATAATAACACTCAGAGGAAATAAAGAATTCAAGAAAACAATAAAAAGATCAATGAAACAGAAAATTGTTTTCCTAAAAACAGACAAAATTGATAAGCATTCAGCCAAGTTCATCAATAAAAAGAGACTTCAAATAAACAGAATTAGAGGATGAAAGAAGAGAAACAATAATAGAGATAAAACACACACATACACATAAGAAAATAGAGGTACCAAAAAAAAGCCACACATAAGAAAATATTGTCAACAGTTATATAACAACAAATTAGAGATCTTATAAGGATAAATTTCTAGAAACATATAATTTTCCAAAACTGAACCGGGAAGAAACAGACAATCTAAACAGACTGATCACCAGTAATAAAACTGACTTTATAATAAAAAACTCCCAAGCAAAAACTTCCAGCACCAAAGAGCCTCACAGGTGAATTCCACCAAACATATAAAGAAGAAATAATACCTATCCTCTCAACCTATTCCAAAACACTGAAGAGGAGGGAACACTCTCAAATTCATTCTACAAGGCCTTGGTTAACCAGATACTCTAAAAATAAAATTATAAGCTAGTATCTCTGATGAATACAGATATAGAAATCCTCAACAAAACATTAGCAAACCAAATTCAACAGTATATGAAAAAGAATAATACACCATGATGAAGTGGGATTTATTCCAAGGATGCAAGGATGGTTCGACACCTGTAAATCCATCTATGTGATATATCACATTAACACAAGGATAAAAGTCACAGGACAACAGGCACAGAAAAAGCATTCTGACAAAACTGAATGACCACTTATGATAAAAACTCTCACCAAAGCTGGTATAGAGGGAATTTATATTAAAATAATAAGGACCACTGATGACAAATCCACAGCTAATATCACGCTCAAAGGAATAACACATGGATTCCAGATCTTGCCATTTCTATTGAACATAGTATTGGAAGTGCTAGCCACAGCAATCAAACAACAATAAAATGACCTGATATTATACACAGAAAACCCTACTGTCTCCATCAAAAACTACCAAGACTAGTAGAGGAATACATTAAATTTGAAGGATACAAGATTAATATACAGAAATCTATTGGTAATAATGAAACAACTAATAATAATAATTAACTATCAGACAAAGAAAATAAAAAAACAATCCTATTTAAAATTGCATCAAACATACCAAGGAGTGGCTTCTGGTTCAAGATGGCGGAGTAGAAGAACATGCGCTCATCCCCTGTGAGATCACCAAAATTGCAACTAGCTACTGAACAACCATCAACAGGAGGACGCTGGAACCCACCAAAAAAGACAGCCTAAGTCCAAAGACAAACAAGAAGCCGCAGCGAGATGGTAGGAGGGGTGCAATCACAATAAGATCAAATCCCATACCAGCTGGGTCGGTGACCCACAGACTGGAAAACAATAATAGTGAAGAACTTCTCACACTGTTGTGAACATTCTGGAACAGATCTGACAAAGGGACTGGGAATTCCCAGGGAATCTGACCTTGAGAGCCAGGGGATTTGATTATAGGACTTCCAGAGGACAGGGGGAAACAGAGACTCCAGTCTTGGAGGGCACAAACAAAATTTTGCATACACCAATACCCAGAGGACAGGAGCACCGACCCCACAGCAAACTGAACCATAACAACCCAATGGCGTTGGAGGCCTCCTGTGGAGGCGTGGGTCGGCAGGGGCTCACCATAGGGACAGGGGCACTAGAAAGTCCCCTTGGTGTAAACCCTTTTGGAGTTTGCCATTAACACTACCATAGAGCCTGCAGACCCCACGGCTGGGACAACTAGGCCAAACAAGTACCAGGGAGGGAGTGCAACTCTGCCTATATGCAGATAATTGGATTAAAGCTCTACTGAGCAAGACTCAATTTTTCCCATCACCAGTTCCTCCCATCAAGAAGTTTACACAAGCCTCTTAGCCTTAGCCATCAGAGGGCAGACAGAAGCAGCAAGAAGAAGCACAGTGTCACAGAGGCTAACACAAAAACCATTATTATAGAAAGCTAACCACAATGAAAAAGGAGGAAGTTATGTTCCAGATATGGGGCGAGATAAAACCGCAGAAAAACAACTAGATGAAGTGGAGACAGGCAACCTTCCAGAAAAAGAATTCAGAATAATGACAGTGAAGATGACCCAAGATCTCAGGAAAAGAATGGAAGCAAAGATTGAGAAGTTGCAATAAATGTTATCAAACACCTAGAAAAACTAAGAACAGAAATGAATAATACACTAAAAGGAATCAATAGCAGAATAATGGAGGCAGAAGAATGCATAAAAGACCTGGGAGACAGAAAGGTGGAAATCGCCGCCACAGAACAGAATACAGAAAAAAGAATGAAAAGAAATGAAGACAGCCTGAGAGACCTCTGGGACAACATAAAATGCACCAATGTTCACATTATATGGGTCCCAGAAGGAGAGAGAAAGGACCTGAGAAAACATTTGAAGAGATAATAGCTGAAAACTTAGTCAACCAAGTCCAGGTAGCACAGGGAATCCCAGGATGGATAAATCCAAGGAGGAACACACTGAGACACACAGTAATCAAACTGACAGAAATTAAAGACAGAGATAAAACACTAAAAGTGACAAGGGAAAAATGACAAACAACATACAAGGGAACTCCCATTAGGCTATCAGTTGATTTCTCAACAGAAACTCTACAAGCCAGAAGGGAATGGCATGACATATTTAGTGATGAAAGGAAAGAACCTATAACCAAGAATACTCTACCCAGCAAGACTCTCCTTCAGATTTGATGGAGAAATCAAAAGCTTTCCAGACAAGCAAAAGTTAAGAGAATTCAGCACCACCAAACCAGCTTTACAATCATTGCTAAAGGAACTTCTCTAGGCAGGAAGCACAAGAGAAGGAACGACTCTACAGAAAATAAACCTAAAACAATTAAGAAAATGGTAACAGAATCATACATATCAATCATTACCTTAAATGTAGATGGACTAAATACACCAACCAAAAGACACAGACGGGCTGGGTAGATGAAACTATGAGCATGTATAGATTTCCACTTATCACATCACTGTGCTCAACCCCTCCAAACTGTATGTGATTATTTTATATTGTTAAGTTTATCATGTTCCCATTATGGCATGCAATTGTAATTATCTTTTATTTTTTCTCTGGATATTGATTGTGAAAGCTGATAAACATCTTTTACTACTGTGATTATGTAACTGTTATCCATTTAATACCACTGTACCAAGACTGGTCAACAGAAAAATAATAGAACTCTATATCACCAAAACTAGCTAATAGAAAAAACCTGCAATCACTTTTTAAAACTGAGATGCATATCAGAATTATCTTGAAAGTTTTTGAAAAATACAAATGCTCAGGTATTGCTATTTTCTCCAGAGTTCCAGATACATTTCTAATGAGCAGTCATGCTTAAAAACAACTGGATTCTATGATCATCTTTTATCTAGTTTTTTTTCACTTTTTCTATTTTATATTCAGTGCTCCCACTTCATTTAGTTTACGCTCTCCAGTTTCTCCGATTCAAAAAATTTCTCCAATTTCTCTTTTTTTAATATTCTTTCTCAAGCATTTATCAAGTGTAGTAGAAAAGCTTTTGTATAAATACAAATATGCATAATATATTATTTTAGAAAACTTACAAATTTTTGCCTGACTAAAAAAAATATGACATATTGATTCTACTTGTTTGACTTAGTATGAATAGAATGCTAGATTTCTAATTAAAAAGTAGATATGCAACAAGTAATAAAGGTTTACTGTATACCATATGAACTATAGTCAATATCTTGTAATAACCAATGATAGAAAATAATTTCAAAAATAATGTTATTTTTTTTTGTATAATCGAATCACCTTGCAGGGCACCTGAAACACTGTAAGTCAACTCTACTTCAATAAAACATATATATTTAATGGTTAAAAAAAAGTACCTAGGAATAAGGAACAGAACTACCATATGACCCAGCAATCCCACTACTGGCCATATATCCTTAGAAAACCATAACTGAAAAAGATACATGTACCCCAATGTACACTGCAGCACTATTTACAATAGCCAGGAAGCAAACTATAAATCTGTTGATGAACAGATAAATAAGCTGTGGTGCATATATACAATGGAATATTATTCAGCCATAAAAAGGAACAAATTTGAGTCAGTTCTAGTGAGGCAGATGAACCTACAGCAGGTTATACAGACTGAAGTAAGTCAGAAAGAGAAAAACAAATACTGTATAGTAACACACATATATGGAACCTATAAAAATGGTACTGATGAACCTATTTACAGGGCAGGAATAGAGACTGAGACATAGAAACAGACTTCTGGACCCAACGGAGGAAGGAAAATGTCGGACAGACTGAGAGAGTAGCCTTGAAATACATACATTACCATATGTAAAACAGAAAGCTAATGGGAAGTTGCTATGTAACACAGGGAGCTCAACCTGGTGCTCTGTGACAACTGAGACAGATAAGATAGGGTAGCAGGTAGGAGGGAAGTTCAAGAGGGAAGGGACATATGTATACCTATGGCTAATTCATGCTGGTGCATGACAGAAACCAATATGACACTGTACAGCAACTACCCTCCAACAAAAAAAACAAATTTTAAAAAATACAACTTAACCAAGGAGGTGAAAGATCTATATTCTGAAAACTATTAATATAAAACAGTGAAAGAAATTAAAGGTACAAAGAAATGGAAAGATATATTGTATCCATGACTTGAAAAAATAGTACTGTTATAATGTACATCTGACCCAAAGCAATCTACACACTTAATGCCATTTTTGTCAAAATACCCATGACATTTTTCACAGAACTACTACAAATAATCCTAGAATTTATATGAAACCATGTAAACTCCTAAAGGATCAAAGCAATCTTGAGAAAAAAGAACAAAGCTAGAGGTAGCATACTCTCTGACTTCAGACTATACTATGAATCTTCAGTAGTAGTATGTATGGTACTGACACAAAACAGTATGTATAATTGTTGCTTTTTAGTCACTAAGTCATGTCTGAGTCTTCTGCAACCCCGTAAGACTGTAGCCCACCAGGCTCCTCAGTCCATGGGATAGCCCAGGCAATAACACTGGAGTGGGTTGCCATTTCCTTCTCCAGGGGATCTTCCCGATCCAGGGACTGAACCCACGTCTCCTGCATTGGCAGGCTGATTCTTTACCACTGAGACATCAGGGAAGCACACTGTATGTACAGTACTGGCACAAAAAAGCAGGCACATAGATCAGGTAAACAGAATAGAGCCCAGAAATAAATTCAGATAATTATGGCCAATTAATGACAAAGAAGGCAAGAATATACAATGGAGAAAGGACTTCAGTAAGCGGTACTGAGAAAACTGAACAGCTACATGTAAAAGAATGAAATCAGAGCATTTTCTCACACCATTTACAAAAATAACCTTGAAATGGATCAAAGATCTAAACATAAGGCTGGAAACCATAAAACATCTAGAAATTATGGGCATAACATTCTAAGATAAATCATAGCAACTTTTTTTTGGAGTATCTCCTAAGGCAAAGGAAATAAAAGCAAAAATAAACAAATGAGACCTAAATAAACTTGAAATATTTTGCATGGCAAAGGAAATCATTAATAGAATAAAATGGGAGAAAAACAGGAGAAAACATTTGAAATAATAAGACCAATACAGAAACAGCTCATACAACTGAATACTAAAAACAACTCAACTGGTTAAAAAGTGAGCCAAAGACCTGCACAGACATTCTTCCAAAGAAAATATACAGATGGCCATGAGGCACGTGAAAAGATGCTCAACCGTGCTTAGTCATTAGAGAAATGCAAATCAAAACCCGAGTTATCAACTTAACAACGGCTATCATATGACTGCAAATAACAAAGCAGCAAGGATGTGAAACCTAACACACTGTTGGCAGAAATGTCAATTGGTGAGCCAACTGACTATGGAAACATACTATGGAAAACAGCATAGAATTCCTCAAAAAACTAAAACCAGAACTACATTATGATCCTGCAATTTCCCTCCTGAGTATGTATCTGAAGAAAAAAATAACACCAAGTCTAAAAGATACATGCACGCCAATAATCACAGCAGCATTATTTACAATTGCCAAAATATGGAAGCAACCTAAGCATCCAACCACAGATATATGTATAAAAAAGATGTGAAGTGAAGTGAAGTCAAAGTCACTCAGTTGTGTCCGACTCTTTGCAACCCCACGGACTATACAGTCCACGGAATTCTCCAGGCCAGAATATTGGAGGGGGTAGCCTTTCCCCTCTCTAGGGTGTCTTCCCAACCCAGGGATCGAACCCAGGTCTCCCGCATCGCAGGTGGATTCTTTACCAGATGAGTCACAAGGGAAGCCCATAAAAAAGATGTAGTGCATATGTACAACAGAATACTACTCAGCCACAAAAAAGAAATTCTGTCATTTGCAACAACATGTATGGACCTAGAGGGTACTATGTTTAGTGAAATAAGTAGAGAAAGATAAATATTGTATGATTTCACTTATATGTTGAATCTAAAATACAACAAATGAATGAATACAATAAAAAAAGATTCACAGATGTAGAGAACAAAATATTGGTTACTAACTGGGCAAGGGGCAAGATAGGAGTAGAGGAACAAGAGTTACAAGCTGCTTTGTATAAAGAAATAAACTATAAGAACATACCGTACAGCACTGGAAATGTAACCAGTATTTTTTATACTAACTTTAAATGAAGTATAATCTATAAAATTATTTAATCACTACACTGTACATCTGAAGCTAATATTATAAATCAACAGTATTTCAATAAAAAAGGAAAAGGTCAAATAAAGGTATAAAAATTATACCACTTAAATATCATGTTAATAATTAGTTTTCTTTGGGAAAAAAACCATGAAATTAGTACTAGATGCTTTTTCAAGGCCATATACCTTAAGTTAGTATTTTTTCGAACACTAAGCAACTTCTACAACGACCAGTTACCAGTTCTGTTCAGTTCAGATGCTCAGTCATGTCCGACTCTTTGTGACCCCAAGAATCGCAGCACACCAGCCCTCCCTGTCCATCACAAGTCCCGGAGTCCACCCAAACCCATGGCCATCGAGTAGGTGATGACATCCAGCCATCTCATCCTCTGTCGTCCCCTTCTCCTCCTGCCCTCAATCCTTCCCAGCATTAGGGTCTTTTCCAAAGAGTCAGCTCTTCGCATCAGATGGCCAAAGTATTGGAGTTTCAGCTTCAACATCAGTCCTTCCAGTGAACACCCAGGACTGATCTCCTTTAGAATGGACTTGTTGGATCTCCTTGCAGTCCAAGGAACTCTCAAGAGTCTTCACCAACACCACAGTTTAAAAGCGTCAATTCTTTGGCACTCAGCTTTCTTCACCGTCCAACTCTCATATCCATACATGACTACTGGAAAATCCATAGCCTTGACTAGACGGACCTTTGTTGACAAATTGGTGAGGTCATTAATTATAAGCCACAACCTGTTTTCTGAAATGTCAAAATATGCATCCTATAATTAAGATATACATATCTGACACCTACAATACTCAACTTATATATAGGTACTTATTATAAATTATTACCTGAATACAAAATTACTACAAACATACTTCAAATCACCACGTCCAGATCTTTCTCCTGGAGTCTGATACATCTGTTCTCCCTTTCTCATATAACATTGACATCAGTTTCCAAAAACAGGTACTCTATATTGAACTCTTTCTTCTATCTCTTACTACCAATATTGCCTAAGTCACCTAGGCCTAGCCATTCTATGCCCAAAAGATCCCTCAAATTTATGTCATGTCCTTTCCTTCTCCTCAAACCTTAGTTCAAGATAACATCTTTTACAGTAAGACATAAATTATGGTAGCAGTTATAATGTCTTGCTGGTTTATTTTGTAAACAGCAGGATATCTATCCTCTATCTAAAAAGTTTCAGTGGCCCATCACGGGTTGCAAGAAGGGGTACAACCTCCTTACTATAACATAACAGGACCTTCATAATCTAATATCCAAGCTACCATTTTTCTAACTTAATCTCCTGCATCCACTATCTCCAAATATTCTCACAGAACTCTGCTATGTCATTCTTAGTATACCAGTTTATCTACCTTATTGGCTTTTCAGCTTTACTTCTTGTATTATTTTTAATGATACTTTTTAGTTCTAGAATTTTCATTAGGTTCTTCCTTAGAATTCCATTTCTCTGCTGAAATTTTCCACCTTCTTATCAATTTTGACTATCTTTTTCTCTAAATCCTTTAACATGAAAGTTCTTGTTTCCTAATTCAAACATATGCACATTTATTTATATCAACTATTTTTTCTCTTGACTATGAATCCCATTTTCCTTTTTTCATGTCTCTCAATATTTTTATTTTTACAAGACATGATGCATAAAGGAACAATAGATACTGAAACAGATATTTCCCCCAGTGAAGGTAATTCATTTTCTCTGTCAAACAGCTAGAGTGAAGAGTAGATCTCCTCAGTAGAAAAGGAGTTCATCTGGGTTGGAGGTGAGTAGCCCTTTAGCTGGAGAAGGCAATGGCACCCCACTCCAGTACTCTTGCCTGGAAAATCCCATGGACGGAGGAGTCTGGTAGGCTGCAGTCCATGGGGTCGCTAAGAGTTGGACACAACGGAGCAACTTTGCTTTCACTTTTCACTTTCCTGCACTGGAGAAGGCAATGGCAACTCACTCCAGTGTTCTTGCCTGAGAATCCCAGGGACAGGGGAGCCTGGTAGGCTGCCGTCTATGGGGTCGCACAGAGTCGGACACGACTGAAGCGACTTAGCAGCAGCAGCAGCCCCTTAGTTCCAGTTCACTTCTGGTTTCAAATGTCTTGAAGATGGAATCAGGTCTCTTCCTATGGCAAGGCTTTGGGATTTAAGCACTGTAAGACTTTAAGATATGTCTCTCTCTAGCTCAGTCCTAACTTTCGTCATCACTGCTTCCTCAGCAAGACTCCTGGTAAGATTTGGCTTCTCAGGTGAACTGGCATTTGAGGATCAATCCTATCCTTCAATCTGTCATGTCAGCACGTATGTAACTAATAAAGTTTAGCTGGTTTCTCTTAAGGCCATGAGACAATCCCACATAGTAGGCTTACTCCGCTGCCTGCCTACACTTCCAGGCTCAATTAACGCTCTCAGGGACACAAGGAGCCACCAATCTCTTTGTGCCTAGGTGCGTCTAGGAAGGCACAAAGGTGCCTCTTGAACTTGGTTCATTTAACTTCTTTGTGACATAGTTTTCCAATGAATTTTAAAAAATACAACTTTTTAAATCATGTGTTTCCCCTCATCATTACACAGAGAGCAGTGGTCTCCTGAAATCTTCTAAAACCATTCTTCTCTTATTGAAAGGTTATACTCGCTCCTCTTCTTACCAACCATCTTCAAACTGAAATATTACGTTTTCTGAAAAATTTGCTTGCCGTCCTCTAGAGAGCTGTCATCACCTCCTTTCTCATCTGTACTCTCCACTAGTCTGTGAATTCCTCACTCACCTGTGTTCCCCACTATCCTGTACAGATATAATGACATATACTGTAGCAGTGGACAGACAGCAGTAAGGAAGGTAGGCAGAAATCAGTAGGGCAAATATGTCTATGAAAGGAAAAAGATGTATGTTGGTTTTTAAATATATGTTATGCACTGAAGACCACACTATACCTAATCCATACATTAACTGATAATTTATTGCTTCACCAGCTAAAAACATTTTCTCTGAATGAACTGATAATTACTAATAGGCCAAGAATTATATACATATGTCTGAATAAAACTTAATGATGGAAAACTTTGCTGATTCCAAATGAAATGTATATCCTTAAAAAAATACCAAGCAATATTGGCCAATGGGGAGGAGGCCCTAGTATACTATCATATTTTACAAGAGAACTGCTCAGCTCTCTAACTTTAGCACATTCTATAAACACCAGAATTAAACTGCAGTCCTGTAATACGCTCCCTGTTATATTTTTACATGACCCTATGTTATGCCATAAGGCAGCTATTTATATTCCTAATGTAAAGAGGTATAGTTGCTTGAATATATCAAAGTTTTCTTAAATTATTAAGTGAATAAAGTTCTATTCTCAAGAAGAAAAAAATTTTTTCAATACATACACAATCACACATACCAAGTGTGTGTGATACTCTAATAACAGGGTAAAGAAAAGATATACCCTGATCAGAGTACTTTAAATATACTACTTTTGATATCCGAGAAATTCCTAAGGCAGAATTACTAGGAGGTGTTAAAACAATTTGTCTAGGAGGGTAAATCAATTTAGAAAGCTTAATGCTGATTATCTAGGGTAAAGGAAATAGAATCGATGACAGGAAAAAGAGATATCAAAACAAGTAATTTAGTCAGAGTTCTTGGTAAAATAATTTAAAAGCTAGAAACTTATTTTCACATTTCTTGTTAATTTTTAAAATGTCTTAAAAAAGAAGTGAACAGAAGGTAAGGGTAATTTAAAATGATATTCCACTAAACACACAAATTATTTTAAATGATTAAATTAATCCATAAAATAAATACCTATATCTGGAAAAATCAGAACTGGGACCTCTAGTAAACAATTCTTAAACATTTTAAAATATGTTTTAAAGGGGTACTGAATTTTAAAATGCCTAAGAAAGATGTTGCTGTTAGCTTTCCCTCCATCTACAGTTAGGTTATCTACAGGTATCACCATCCTATCAGATGATATGAGGAGTAACTGCTAAGCAAGGACATTCACACCACAGCAGAAATTAATCTACAAGAACCCTAAATGCACAGACAGGTATTAATTAGGATGGTTGTACTGTAGTTTTATCTTACATAGAAAATATTTAAATGGAAGCCGAATGACAGCTGGTGGTGAAATGTGAGTCTGTGATTTAATCACTCAGAAACTATCAGCACTAAGGCAATATAAACATAAAAGGCTTTTGAAAGTGCTTGTGGATTTCTCTAATATGTCCACCTGGAGCAATAAGAAACTAGGAGTTGGTTTTTTGTTGTTTATCTAGGCAATTGGTGGAGGGAAGTGAATTATGAAAGACAGTAACTACTTTCACAACTGCTAACCTTCTAAGTAAGTAGTTTCTTAAGAGGAATATGCTAAGAAAATAAGGTTCATTTACTGACTGTAGAAATTTCTTAATATGCCTACATGGTCTCACTAAAAGTAGAGAAAGCTTAGGTCAGCAAGAAAAAAAATGAATCAGCAAATGGGCAAAGATCAGAAGGATACCATATTTAAGGACTGTTATTTCATAGTTCCCATGGAAATGAATACAGAAAAGCATGAGAAGTATGAGTGATGCAGAGGCACTGGCCATCCAGATTAGACTGGCTACTACTAAGATAAAAATAAATACATTTAAGTTTTATAAGGTGACTAGATTACTTCAAAGTACTCCACAGGATAGCCACTCAAATATCTCCTAATGGTTTCTTAATTTGAACGCCTAAGAACTGGATAAGAGCATTTCTGGATAGGGACCATATTAAAAAAAATGCCTTCTCTTTGTCTGTATGTTCAGTACATAAAAAAGAATCACAATCTATTACTTTTAATTAAAGCATGCACAATATAATACATCAAATTAAACTGCTATTAGACTTGAGCTCATTTTTATTTACCGAATGAGGGAAAAAAGTGTGTTTTCTTAAGGGTTCCATTAACTCTTTCCTTTATGTAGATGAAAAAATATTAATTTTTAATGAACAAAAGTATAAATGAAGATTTATAAAATAAGAGAAAGAATGAGAAAATTTAGTATCAGCATTATGATACAAGAAAATAAATTTCAATGAAGAAAGAAATCATTTGAAAAAAATAAATCCAATAATTTAACATTAAAATTGGAGGGAAGAAATCACAGAAAAAAATATAGTGCTTTGATAAATTACAATGAGGGACAAAAAAATTTAAAAAAGAATTTACAACACAAATCGGAAGGACAACTAACAACAAAAACCTCAACAACACAAGTCCTTTTTCAGATCTCTTAATTCTTTTGTGCATGACCCTAAAAAGGCCATATCTTTAATATTCTCTCAACTTTATACATCCCATTACCAGAACTTAATAGCAAAAGATTAAAGTAGACATGTGAAACTCACACCTGAAGTGATATTTTTCCCTAGAAGTAAATAGGTAGTTGTTCAGTCCGTAAGTCATGTCTTACTCTTTTGCAAACCCATGGACTGTAGCCTGCCAGGCTCCTCTGTCCGAGGGATTTCCTAGGCAAGAATACTGGAGTGAGTTGCCATTTCCTCCTCCAGGGGACCTCCCGAACCAGGGATCAAACCATGTCTTCTGCATTGGCAGGTGGATTCTTTACTGGTGAACCACCAGGGAAGCCCAAAATAAGTAGGCGGGGAACTTAAAAAGATATCAATTAAAATGTGCTAACATTGTGTAAGTGTATAAAATACTAAAGAACTAAATTACAAATAGCAAGCATAATGTATTTATTTGCTTCAAATAGTATGTGAAACATTAGCAATGAGTTGATAATTACCGAAACTGAGAGACAGGTACCTATTCTATTTGTACGTATATTTGAAGTTCTTTATGAATAAATATATTTTAAATTATTTATTTAATAATATCTTGATTAGTATGGTTAATTTAAAACAATAATGCTTACTGCCCTGCACTACTAAATGCCTTAGTCGTTTCAAAAAAAATATTATCCTTCATTTAAAGAAGACACTTATGACCAAGTAAAACAACTGCTCTTACAATTTTTATAGAATAACTAATTCATGTTGTTGCTCAAAGTCTTTCGCATAGCTCCTCTTGAGGACAACTCTATGTATTTTAAAAAGTCAGCAGCTAGAGTAAGGCTAAATGTTCAATTGGAAGTTAACCAGACTTTATGAGAATCAAACCCAAAGCAATACTTTTGAATTTAAAGAGAAAACAATTAAAAAATAAATAAATAAACAAGAAAGAAAGCAAGGAATGCTGCAAAGTTTCTGTCTTACCTTGACCAAGATGTGAAGGTTTTTGAGAAATTATGTGACCACCACCATCTAAAACATACTGGGTGCTAAAGTTATCAGCAGCTGTCTTTGTTGTAATTGAAACCTAGAATAAGAAAAACTCAAATAAAATTATGATTTTATATACTGCAGTGGGCTCATTATAAAATGAGGTTTAAAATAATAAATGTATATTCTGTCAACTGAAAAAAGTTTGACTAAAGTTCTTACAACCACTTCTCTTTGAAATATTCCTTAGTGATACACTAATAAACAATAGGCTAGCTTACATTGTTCATGTTGCAAATTACTGATTTTTATTTCAAATATATTACCTTAAAACACACACACATCAGTATACTTGAATGGCTATTTGTACTGTATGCATTAAATGACTTAACATCTGCAAAATCAAAATACTTCAATTGCATTAGGGAAGCTTGCTTTTCAACAGACAATTCCCATAAAGTTGTTGGCAAAGTGAAAAATTCTTTTTTAAAGTGATCATTCACTCCTTCCTTTATACTGAGTATAAAATTGCACTTCTGTATTTCAAGTTAATGGTTCAAAAGAATAAAAATCAATAAATCAAACATATATGTTGATTTATTAGCAATATTTCTTAAACCAAAGCTTTAAACTCATTGTTTAAATGGAAACATTTTATTATTTAAAAAACTAGAATTAAAACATATAAAAAAAGATTCCATTCAGCATGAAAATATTTCCTAAGATGCACTCACAGAAATATAAATTTAAGAATGTATGAATTCTTCTGAGCCATCCTCACCCTCAGCTTTCTACTTACCAACTTTGTGAGATTACCAGAAGAACACACATTCCATTATCAGAAAATACCATAGTTGGTGAATGGGAAGGCTGGCAAAAAAGCAGGGTGGATTCAAAAAAGCCTTCTCACATTTCGAGTGAGCAATGACAACCCCAAACTGGGCACAATCTTCCTCAGTCATCCTTGGACTAAGCAGAGCTGACTATCTTAAAATACATCTATATAATTTAGAAAGAAGCCACGAAGATTCAGCACCACTACTGGAATTCATCTAGGTCCAGTTGGGTCTACATCTGATGATTCTGTCACCAAGTCCTAACCATGCCCTGATTTATGGTAGGCCAGATGGCTCTGTGGAACACGTGGGTACCACTAAGGCAATACCAGTCACCACGCACACACACACAATATATATATGGCTTCTCTAGCTCATAGTACTAGCAGAGTCTGTTAGATTTTCTCCAAGGGTGATGTCCATAAAATCATTATTAGAGGCTCGTTGCTGCAGGTTGCTATTTCTGTCATAAATGTTCCCCCCCACAAGTTGTACCTGAGGACGTCCCCACCTGCCAATGCAAGGATATGGGGTTTGATCCCTGGTCCAGGAAGATTCTACATGCTTCAGGGCAACTAAGACCATGAACCACAACTACTGAGCCTGCACTCTCAAGCCCGTGAGCGGCAGCTACTGAAGCCCGTGCACCCCAGAGCTGGTGCTCTGCAACAACAGAAGCCACCATGATGAGAAAACTGAGCACCGTGACAGAGAGGAGCCCCTACTCGTCACAACTAGGGAAAGCCTGGTCACAGCACGGAAGACCCGGTGCAGTCAAAAATTAAAACTAGGTGAACAAAACAAATAATAATAATCTTGCTACCAAAAAAAAAGTTGTACCTGAAACAAAGTTGTGAGCCTCTGTATACTCTTAAGTGATTCTTCTATTTTCAGTTCAAACGTTGTATTTTTAAAGTTTTCCTGATAACCAATCTCAATCTCCCCAGCTACATCCCAACTCTATTGTGTCCAATAGTGATTCCCTCTAGTAAAGCTTGTTAAAAACAAAGAGGACAGAAACTACTAGATTTTCTTTCCTATTTCTAATTTAATCACTTTATGATTGTCCCTCTAAAAATAATTCTATATTTAACCAAACACTATTCCAAAACGCCAAGGTCAATTGAATTCTATTTCTATTCTCCAAAGAGCTAGCCACCTGATGTAAGCTGGTGTCACTGAGTAAAGGCAGCCCTGGAACTCTGAGTTCTAGTACTAACTCTGCCAGTGGCTTGCTAGATGGTCTTGAATAAATGATTACACTATCATCTTAAGAGAAGGGTGATGATAAGATGAAGGTGATGCTAATACTTTATAAGGTTACATGGGTTTTTGCTTTAACTACTTCAAAGCATTTTACAGAGTTAGCCTTAATCCATTAGGGAATAGTAAACACACTCCAGCCTAGATGAATAAACTGAAATGCTAAAAAGCAAAATAGAACCTTAGTGGTCATAATGCAACATTTATGTTAAAGAAGTTAAAAAAAAAAGCGCAAAATATCATCTTCCAGTGTTAAATTTTAAAAACTAAATTGTTTATGGTACTATGAAAATTCATTTAGATAGGAAATCCTTTGTAATTCACTGTAAAAGGCAGCGAAGGATAACATGCACACGCAAAGTTTCACAAATTCATAAAACACAGTGTGTTCCTCAGAGGAAGGAATTGTATTTCAAGAGTTCATTTCATCATATGACCCTGTGTCCTGGACAGGAAACATTTTTTTGGACCAGGCACAGGTTCAGAATGTGTTAGCTGCTGTTAGCTGTGCAGCAGCTAACATATTTAAATTGGTAATAACTCCACCATCAGAAGCATCTCTAATATAACATATTATTATTGGTGCTTCTGACTAGAGACATTGAGGAACTGTGGCAGTAAATGACTCCACTGTTCTCCAGAGAAGAAATAATTTTATTTTAAAGAATTTTAAAATGAGTTTATTTTAAAAGAAGTTTTAGAAGTCCTCAGAGGTTATATTAATTACCAATTGTTAGAAACTGACTCTCTGGTCTAGTTAATGATTTTCAAGAAATTATAATACTATTAGAAAGTTAAAATTGCATAAAAGCATTTAAGCTTTAGATGAGTACTATTTTCTCAATGTTTCAGAAAGTAAGTAAATTAAAAGCTTAGGATATATCTTGGAATTCATGAAAAAAAAGATCCTCTCCTGACAAAATTTCATTTAAGATAACTAAAGTTCTGTGGAGGTGTTTTGGTTTTGTTTTGTTTCTGCTGACTTTTGGACAAATACTTTGGCACAAAAACACAAATCTGAAAGCTAAGGTAAATGGTCTTCATGACTCAGCTGACATATGAACTGCACATGGATCACCGACATGCCTTTTCTTCCTCAGTGTGAGCAGGCCTGCATGTCTGCCTGGAGCTGCACGTTATGACTTTGAAGCCTTCTCCCAGATACTTCTCTGCACGTTATGACTTTGAAGCCTTCTCCCAGATACTTCTCTGCACGTTATGACTTTGAAGCCTTCTCCCAGATACTTCTCTGTGGGACACTAGCAACAGGCAGAGCCTGGCCCTGGCTTTTCTCCTTTCAACAGTTTGATTGTCAGTGAGAAAGCTGCATTTAGGAACTATGATATACCAACAGCTTCAAAAATGCTGTGCCTATTCTGATTAAAGCCTTACCACAATGGCTCTCCTGCACTGTGTAACAGGGAACAGGAAACATCAGGATGAAACGAGAGGCTTCCCTCTACCCTTCTGCAGCTCTGCGGGACCACAAACAAGGGCACCCCAACTTCCATCTTCAAAACAGGATGACTTAGCTTCTTATTCTGCCCCATTTAAGCCATGGAGCTTTAATGTAACATAAACAAAAACAAACTTATATATCCCTTATCATCTCATTGCAAAATGTATAATGAATTTGACAGACCAACCTAACACTCAGTACATTATAATCACTTTAAAAATTTTGGATGAATGAATCAATAAATATGAGCATTATGCAAGAGGATGGTCGTCAACTCTTCTAATTGTTCCAAGGGAAAAACAAGAGAAAAGAAATAAATTTAAGCGATAGAATAAAGGCCACTGGTGAGAATTGGAAGGAATTTACCTAGGCATGGCTGTTAAATTATAGAAAGGATTTCCCAAAATGTTGAGGTGTTTACATAAACTTTGAAAGTGAAGGTGAAATACTGATTACAAACAAGAAAATGAGCAAGCCTGATGATTATATCCCCTGTGTGATACAGATGCACAACACTTTTCACATTCAAGTCCAGAGTAAAAGTAATTTCATCTGTATGGCACATGACCATATTCAGTATCAGCATCAGTTCAGTCACTCAGTCGTGTCCGACTCTTTGCGATCCCATGAACCGCAGCACACCAGGCCTCCCTGTCCATCACCAACTCCCGGAGTCCACCCAAACCCATGACCATCAAGTTGGTGATGCCATCCAGTCATCTCATCCTCTGTCGTCCCCTTCTCCTCCTGCCCCTAATCCTTCCCAGCATCAGGGTCTTTTCCAATGAGTCAACTCTTCACATCAGGTGGCCAAAGTATTGGAGTTTCAGCTTCAACATCAGCCCTTCCAATGAACACCCGGGACTAATCTCCTTTAGAATGGACTTGTTGGATCTCCTTGCAGTCCAAGGGACTCTCAAGAGTCTTCTCCAACACCACAGTTCAAAAGCATCAATTCTTTGCACTCAGCCGTTTTCACTGTCCAACTCTCACATCCATACATGACTACTGGAAAAACCATAGCCTTGACGAGACGGACCTTTGTTGGCAAAGTAATGTCTTTGCTTTTCAATATGCTATCCAGTTTAGCCGTAACTTTCCTTCCAAGAGGTAGGCATCTTTTGATTTCATGGCTGCAATCACCATCTGCAGTGATTTTGGAGCCCCCCAAAATAAAGTCTGATGCTTTTTCCACTGTTTCCCCATCAATTTCCCATGAAGTGATGGGACCAGATGCCATGATCTTAGTTTTCTTAATGCTGAGCCTTAAGTCAACGTTTTCACTCTCCTCTTTCATTTTCATCAAGAGGCTCTTTAGTTCTTCTTTCTGCCACAAGGGTGGTGTCGTCTGCATATCTGAGGTATTTATGTCGTCTGCATATCTTAGCCAGATTTCTCCTGGCAATCTTGATTTCAGCTTCTGCTTCTTCCAGCCCAGCATTTCTCATGATGTACTCTGCACAGAAGTTAAATAAGCAGGGGGACAATATACAGCCTTGACATACTCCTTTTCCTATTTGGAACCAGTCTGTTGTTCCATGTTCAGGTCTAACTGCTGCTTCCTGACCTGCATACAGGTTTCTCAAGAGACAGGTCAGATGGTCTGGTATTCCCATCTCTTTCAGAATTTTCCACAGTTATTGTGATCCACACAGTCAAAAGGCTTTGGCATAGTCAATAAAGCAGAAGTAGATGTTTTTTTGGAACTCACTTACTTTTTCGATAATCCAGCAGATGTTGGCAATTTGATCTCTGGTTCTGCCTTTTCTAAAACCAGCTTGAACATCTGGAAGTTCATGGTTCATGAACTTGACCATATTCAAGATACTTTAATATATATTATTTCATTTGATCCTCAAATCATGATCTCCACTTTATAGATTAAAAAAAAAAAAGACTCATTAAAGTTTTATGCTTTTGGCCAACTCTTATTCACACACTTGGAAATGATAATTAGGTTTCTGAGTCCCAGTCCAGAGTTTGTTCTATTTGAAGAAAACAAAACAAATTAAAAATATCCTATAATCCCCTCAAAACTGAGATGTGACTTAGCTTCTATTTAAAATCTATTTCAAAACACTTATGAGTTTCTTATACATTTCTTTGGAGAAAAGAATAGTTTTAATACATATAAAATATCAGCCTAGAAGGATTTTATTGTGTGTTTTATTATGTAGTAGAAAGAATATATATACAAAGAGTCTTCTTAAAAATTTTTATGGACATGTCAAAATAGGATTTTCTCTAGCTCATTCTAGTTAATATGTTTAGTCATAAATACCAGGAATGTAACACTGCAGGCTGACGGATATCCCAAAATTATTGTTCCACAATAATGATAAATTTCAAGAGATGTTATGCATAATGATATAATTTTAAAAAAAACCATACGAATCACTTTGCTTTAGTCACGGATACATTCATCATATTATGGAAACAGGTAATTCCAGTTTTAAATACCACTCTGTTATAAAAACTTATTTTTTACTCTTTTGGACTGATTGGAAATCATTTTATAACTAACAAATTAGGAAAGCTGCTCATTCTTTTAAAATGCATAAATTAAAAAAAACAGAATTAGATGTATTTTATATTTCAACAGCCAATTTTGCTGAAAGTCTACTTAATTTTTCTTTTTATAACTAAAATTATGATTAACTTTAATCTAACACAAGAAAATTTCAACAGTTGGAGTTTTGAGTGATGGCTGTGTGACAAAACTATATTCCAATCATCTATTATCAATTTACCTAGTCAGAGATCATTTACATTTGCATGACTTTAAATTTATCTACATCAGTTAGTTTGGCCAATAAAATAACCAAATCACTAATTTTTATTACGTAGTCGCAATCTCTATGCAAAATTTTCAAAATAAATTGGAGCCTTTAAAATGAACATGTAACTTCTATACTTGCAACTTCAATTCTGAAGAATATTGTTAAAAAAGTAATATTTTCCCCCCAAAAGAGCACTCATTAATTTGCCTTCCTGAATAATAAGTTTTAATTTTAAAATATAGTTGACCTTAAGAACTATATATTACTTTCTGTGTTTCTGAAATACTATTTGGAAGCCTCCGATATACATTTCAACTTGACTAATCCTTGATAAAATCTCTATTGAGTACTATGGACCTAAGTATATTCATTATTTTAATATGAGGCATTTTTAAATTTATTAATACCTTTCTAATCATGCTAGTAAGAAAGTAGAATGAGCTACTGTGGAAAACCCAGTACTGAGAGTTGTGAAATTATAAATGAATTTTTGGCTTTGCCATGGACACATTCAGTTCAGTTGCTCAGTCATGCCCAACTCTTTGTGATCCCATGAAACAGCACACCAGGCCTCCCTGTCCACCACCAACTCCCGGAGTCTACCCAAACCCATGTCCATCAAGTTGGTGATGCCATCCAGCCATTTCATCCTCTGTCTTCCCCTTCTCCTGCCCCCAATCCTTCCCAGCATCAGGGTCTTTTCCAATGATTCAACTCTTTGCATGAGGTAGCCAAAGTATTGGAGTTTGGCTACCAAACTATTCAACATCAGTCCTTCCAATGAACACCCAGGACGGATCTCCTTTAGGATGGACTGGTTGGATCTCCTTGCAGTCCAAGGGACTCTCAAGAGTCTTCTCCAACAGCACAGTTCAAAAGCATCAATTCTTTAGCACTCAGCTTTCTTCACCATCCAACTCTCACATCTATACATGACTACTGGAAAAACCATAGCCCTGACTAGACAGACCTTTGTTGGCAAGTAATGTCTCTGCTTTTTAATATGCTATCTAGGTCGGTCATAACTTTCCTTCCAAGGAGTGTGTCTTTTATTTCATGGCTACAATCACCATCTGCAGTGATTTTGGAAACCCAAAAATAAAGTCTGACACTGTTTCCACTGTTTCCCCAACTATTTCCCATGAAGTGATGGGACCAGACGCCATGATCTTAAGTTTTCTGAATGTTGACCTTTAAGTCAACTTTTTCAATCTCCTCTTTCACTTTCATGAAGAGGCTTTTTAGTTCCTCTTCACTTTCTGCCATAAGGGTGGTGACATCTGCGTATCTGAGGTTACTGACATTTCTTCCAGCAATCCTGACTCCAGCTTGTGCTTCTTCCAGCCCAGCATTTCTCATGATGTACTCTGCACAGAAGTTAAATAAGCAGGGGGACAATATACAGCCTTGACGTACTCCTTTTCCTATTTGGAACCAATCTGTTGTTCCATATCCAGTTCTAACTGTTGCTTCCTGACCTGCATACAGGTTTCTCAAGAGACAGGTCAGATGGTCTGGTATTTCCATCTCTTTAAGAATTTTCCAGTTTATGATGATCCACACAGTCAAAGGCTTTGGCGTCAATAAAGGAGAAATAGATGTTTTTCTGAAACTCTCTTGCTTTTTCGATGATCCAGAGGATGCTGGCAATTTGATCTCTGGTTCCTCTGCCTTTTCTAAAACAAGCTTGAACATCTGGAAGTTCACAGTTCACGTATTGCGGGAAGTCTGGCTTGGAGAATTTTGAGCATCACTTTACTAGCATGTGAGATGAGTGCAATTGTGCAGTAGTTTCAGCATTCTTTGGCATTGCCTTTCTTTGGGATTGGAATGAAAACTGACCTTTTCCAGTCCTGTGGCCACTGCTGAGTTTTCCAAATTTGCTGGCATATTGAGTGCAGCACTTTCACAGCATCACTTTTCAGGATTTGAAATAGCTCTACTGGAATTCCATCACCTCCACTAGCTTTGTTTGTAGTGATGCTTCCTAATGCCCACTTGACTTCATATTCCAGGATGTCTGGCTCTAGGTGAGTGATCACAGCATCATGATTATCTGGGTCATGAAAATCTTTTTTGTACAGTTCTTCCATGTATTCTTGCCACCTCTTCTTAATATCTTCTGCTTCTGTTAGGTCCTTGCCATTTCTGTCCTTTATCATGCCCATTTTTGCATGAAATGTTCCCTTGTTATCTCTAATTTTCTTGAAGAGATCTCTAGTCTTTCCCATTCTGTTGTTTTCCTCTATTTCTCTGCACTGATCACTGATGAAGGCTTTCTCTTCTCTCCTTGCTATTTTAAAGAATAGCACAGATACATTACATGTCTCTAAAGAGATCACAATTTTCATATTCCATTTACTTCACTGTGCACAGTTCCTCTGAAATAAACCACTCATATACAGTAGATAAAGAAACTGTAGCTGACTTATTATTAGACTATTCTGAAGTTTGGTTAAGAAACCCTGGCATTGTTAAAAACAATTCATCTGAATCAGTTCTAATGAGGTGGATGAAACTGGAGCCTATTATACAGAGTGAAGTTAGTCAGAAAGAAAAACACCAGCACAGTATACTAACGCATATATGTGGAATTAGAAAGATGGTAACAATGACACTATATGTGAGACAGCAGAAGAGACACAGATGTAAAGAACAGTCTTTTGGACTCTGTGGGAGAGGGTGAGGGTGGGATGATTTGAGAGGGTAGCCATGAAACGTGTGTATTATCATATGTGAAGCAGATTGCTGGTCCAGGTTCGATGCATGAGACACGGTGCTCGGTGCTGGTGCACTGGGATGACCCAGAGGGATGAGATGGGGAGGGAAGTGGGAGGGGGTTCTGGATGGGGAACACATGTGTGCCGGAGGCTGATTCATGTCGATGTATGACAAAACCATTACAATACTGTAAAGTAATTAGCTTCCAATTAATATTATTAATTAATTTTAAAAAAGAAGAGCTGGCATTTGGCTTCAGAAAACCTCATTTTCTTAACAGTAGTATGGGGAGACTAAACCATAAAAGACTAAGATGGAGACTAGCACTGGGGAGTGCTTCAGAGATGATCATTTGTGGGGGCAAGACAGAAAGAAGTGGGGCTGTGCCACAGTCACAACAGGCCTTGGCAGGCCCCAGGGGGGCACTCTGGAGCAGAAACAGCACGGCAGAGTTGTTGCTGAATCAGAATAGGGCCTTTACACAGTTGTCCAGTATAAGGTGGTAAGGGTCCACTACTAATATCGGAATCCTTTGTATCAGAAACAATCTAATCATCAAAACATCTGTGATGAAAGAGTATTTACTGTAAGAGTCCATTTAGATCAAGTTCAAGTGCAGGCATGACTAATCTCTGTGATACAGATCAGAAGAGCCACTACCTTTTGTGGCATACTAGCTGGAAGCAGGAATGAGAGAGGCCTTCAGGAGTACTGACAATGGTGTAAATCTTGATCTGAAGTATACATACATAAAAATTTACACACACATACACACATGCACACACATCTATGTGTGATTTTCCCAAAGACTTACAAGACTTACAGTATTCCATAAAATACTGGATTATTTTCTAAGATAAACTTTGGACTCTGAAATATATAAATCGAACATAATTTTTTAAAGCTTACAGTTAACTATCATTGTGATAATTTGACAATTCTTTTACTCCTTTTGTAATTTTGATGAACAAAATTATTTTCGGTATTTATACTCAAGACATTCAAATACCTCAAAAATGAATCAAGAGATCAAATGATAAATTTGGATATTTGATATTAAGTGGACTTAAGTAATCAAATGAAAAAACAATGCAGAGTACCACTGGATAAAGATCTGCCAAACTGCCATCTATAATCATAACTACAGTGAAGATTTGGATAAATTATGACTTATGTACAAGGTATTTTAAAAGACTAAGTATAGTACTGCCACCTAGCAGACAAAGTTGATAATGACCAACTTCAGTTCTGAAAGGCTAATATACACATCTTATAGAAAATACAGAAATGCTGAACAATATATTATTTAACAATACCTGTCAAAATAAAGCTTAACAACTATTTGCCAAATCTGGACAACAGTTAAAAAATCAAATACTTTACTCTCAAACAAATACTACAATTTTTAAAACAGCCCTGAGAACTCAAACAACAGTATTTAGTACTGGGAGCTTCAAAGCCTCTCTGGTACAAATCCTATCTCAATTAAAAAAAAAAAAAAAAAAAAACAGACTCTTTCTACAAGATTCCAGGACTACAGGTTCCAATATACAGTCTATGGGGATAAAATTGGGCAATGGCCAGTAAATTTTGGAGACTCAGTGAACTCTAAATAAAGCAAGTGCTGAGAAAGATAGAGAAAGCACAGGGTGTGCAAGATTTTGGACAGAGATTTTTACACAGTATACACTTAAGGAATAGCAAGGTCTTTTTTGCTTTAATCATGTCTGAATATCTGGATTCTAACACGAAAGGTCCTCTGAGCTAGAACAGCATAACTTCACCCTTTAACCTCTCCCTCCTCCACAACCCACAATTTTTCTTCCTTTCTTAGGCATCAGCTTACAGAGCCCGGAAGTCAACAGTAAGTGAATACCTAGATGGGACCTTTCCACCAAAAATGGAGAAAACCTACTTTATGCAGACACTCTAAGAGAAGGGCTGAGGGAAGACTGAAAAGCCTGGAGAAGGGATCACTGTTGGGGAGACTAGATTACTAAATAGATAATGAAAAGCAACAATCTCTCATATCTTTGCCTCTTTTCTGAAACAATAAGTCCCATCATTTTACTGCACCTGAGCATTTTACTGCACCTAAGCACAAATGAAAGGATACATAGCCACCAGGCAAACCTAGGTAGCTAAAGACTCTCACAATTCCATGTCACTCACTGGCACACAACCACACTGTAAAACAGACGCTAACACAGGGAAGAACAGTACAGCACAAAGCAACAGTGACCAAACATAACTGATGGAAATGAAGAGATCAAGGTTCCAGACGGGCCTTGCCAAGAACCAGCTGTGTGATCCAGGAAGAGGCAGTGACACAGAACTGACACTACGCAATGCACTGGGTCGGACATCAACTGAGGGTTTATAGACCCTGAAAACATCTAGCAGTCAGGAGAGGAAAATTCTAACTAGGGTTTAGCCCACATCATTGCATATCTCTAGTGAGTGACTGAGTGTTTGCTCAGTCGTGTCTGACTCCTTATGACCCCATGAACTGTAGCCCACCAGGCTCCTCTGTCCATGGGACTCTCCAGGCAAGAATACTGGAGTGAGTTGCCATTTCCTTCTCTACATATCTCTAGGGCACAGTTTAATTATCTGTGTTGACCAGCATAGTACTTCCAGAGTGTGTTCCACAGCAGAACAGAATTAACAGTGATAGGTATCTTAAGAAAAGGGTTTCATAGCCAAGTGTGCACGAAATGTCCCTATTGTAAACCACCAACCTCAGAAATTCATAATGCACTTTAGTAAAGGCTCTGAGAAATGCTTATAGTTTACCTGTTAATACATTTCCAAGCCATTAGATGACCAAACCATTTTTTCCCTCTTATATACACATTACTACTGAAAAACACTCTGCCATTCCTCAAAAAATTAATTACAGTAGTCCCCTTATCCACAGGAGACATGTTTCAAAACCCCCAGTGGATGCCTGAAACTGCAGATAGTATCAAACCCTATATACACTATATTTTTTTCTATATACACATATCTAAGATAAAGTTTAATTTATAAATCAGTTATAGTAAGAGAATATCTGAATTGCTGGCATCACTACTCTTGTACTTTGGGGCCATTATTAAGTAAAATAAGGGCTCCTTTGAAAACAAGCACTATAATACCTTGACAGATCTGGTAACTCACCCAGCTGGAAAGTGACTAAAAGGCTGGTAGTGTATGCAATGTGGATACGTAAGACAGACAGATAATTCACATCCCAGGCAGGACAGAGCAGAACTACACAATATTTCATCACGCTACTCAGAATGGCACACAACTTATGAATTATTTCTGGAATTTTTCCACTTAATATTTTCTGACAGTGGTTGACTGCGGTAACTGAAACCACAGAAAGCAAAACCATGGATAACGGGGGATTACTGAACCATCTGACCCAGTGATTCCATTCGGGGTATATACCCAAAAAAGTAAAAGCAAGGGCTCAGACATTTATATACCAATCTTCACAAGAGTCAAACAGTGGAAACCACCCAAATGTCTCTTGACAGATGAATGAATAAATAAAATATGGTTTATACATACAATGGAGTATCATTCACCCTTAAGAAGAATGCAATTCTAATACACGTTATAACATGTATGAACCTTAAAGACATTATGCTAAGTGAAATAAACCAGACACAAAAGATAAATATTGTATGATTCCAACTATAAGACACACCTAAACAGTCAAACTCATAGAGACAGAAAGTAGAATATTGGTGACCAGTGGACGGAGGAAAGGAGAATAGGGGCTTATTGTTTAATGGATACAGCTTCAGTTTGGGATGATGAAAAAGTCCTGGAGAAGGACAGTGGTGATGCCTACACAACAGAGCCAATGCATGTAATGTCACAGAACTGTAAACTTAAAAATGACTAAACTGGTAAATCTGATGTACATTTTATACAATAAAATGGTAAATATTACATGTACTTCACAGTTAAAAAAAAACAACTGCCAAATTCTGAGTGAGTTTTCTCTTAATTCTAATACCACGTTATTATGAATCTGCTAAAATGATCAATACAAATTCTTACCTCGGCTATACAACAAAGTGACCCCAAGGCTTCTCCACGAAAACCATACGTTGTCAAATTTTCAAGATCTTCATGACTACTTATTTTTGAGGTGTAGTACTTCACTGCCATTACAGGTGCATCTATAGCCTTGATACCCTCACCATTGTCTCGCACCTCAATTTTATCAAATCCATAGTTTTCCTATGAAAAGTTAAACAATACTTTTAGTATATAAAGACATTAGACTATTATCACATTTAGAGACAGTAGGTAACACAAATGGAACAGTTTTGTCATTTATCTATCTCTTACGGAAACTTAGGACTTCCTTGGTAGCTCAGCTGGTAAAGAATCTGCCTGCAATGCAGGAGACAATGGTTCAATTCCTGGGTCGGGAAGATCCCCCAGAGAAGGGATAGGCTACTCACCCCATTATTCTTGTGCTTTCCTGGTGGCTCAGACGGTAAAGAATCCAAGTGCAATGCAGGAGACCTGGGGTCGATCCCTGGGTTGGGACAGTCCCCTGGAGGAGGGCATGGCAACCCACTCTAGTATTCCTGCCTAGAGAATTGCCATGGTCAGAGGAGCCTGGCGGGATACAGCCCATGCGGTTGCAAAGAGTGGGACATGACTGAGCAACTAAGCACAGCACAGCACAGCATGTAAACTTAACATTAAGGAAGTTAAGAGTTTAAATTCTTAACTCTACCAATTCCTAGCTATGGTACAATGGGCAAGTTCCTTGTTTTCCTTGGGCTCAGATTCAGTGTAAAATAATATCAGTATGATCTTCAAGGTTCCCTTGAATTGTTTCCATATAATAGGTATTTACATTTAAATTTATCTTTAAACTTCCTCAGAAATATTCTTCAAAGTTATATAGACCTTTGTATACATCGTTACAGTTGTTCAGTCACTAAGTTGTATCCAACTCCGCAACCCCATGGACTGCAGCACACCAGGCTCCTCTGTCGTCCTCTATGTCCTGGAAGTTTGCTCAAATTCACATCCACTGAATTGGTGATGCTATCTAACCATCTCATCCTCTGCTGCCCTCTTCTCCTCCTGCCCTCAATCTTTCCCAGCATCAGGACCTTTTCCAATGACACGGTTCTTCCCATCAGGTAATCAAAGTTCTAGAGCTTCAGTATCAGTCCTTCTGATGAATATTCAGGGATGATTTCCTTCAGGATTGACTGTTTGATTTTCTAGCAGTCCCAGGGACTCTCAAGGGTCTTCTCCAATACCACATTTCAAAATCATCAATGATTCACACTCAGTCTTCTCTATGGTCCAACTCTCACATCCAGACATGACCACTGGAAAAATCAAAGCCTTGACTATATGGACATTTGTTGGCAAAGTGATGTCTCTGCCTTTTAATATGCTGTCTAGGTGTGTCACAGCATTTCTTCCAAGGAGCAAGTGTCTTAATTTCATGGCTGCAGTCACCATCTGCACTGATTTTGCAGCCCAAGAAAAGAAAATCTGTCACTGCTTCTACTTTTTCCCCCTTGTATTTGTCATGAAGTGACGGGACTGGATGCCAAGATCTTCCGTTTTTTGAATGCTGAGTTTCAAGCCAGCTTTTTCACTCTTCTCTTTCACCCTCATCAAGATGCCCTTCTGTTTCTCTTCACTTTCTGCATTAGAGTGGTACCATCTACATATCTAAGGTTGTTGGTATCTCTCCGGGCAATCTTGATCCTCACTTGTGAGTCACCCAGTCCAGTATTTCGCACGAAGTACTCTGCCTATCGTCCATCTGTCCGGGTGGTCCTGCATGGCATGGCTCATAGCCTCACTGAGTTACGCAAGTCCCTTCGCCAGGACAAGGCTGAAGGGTGCTCTGTGTACATATAATCTCCCAAATAAAACAGAATACCATCACCATCAAAAACAACTCCCAGTTCTACCCACCAAGAGCCCAGCAATTATCAATATTCAATCTGATTTTTAATACTTTCTCTCTTGAACTACTTATTGTAGTCATAAACAAATAAAAACCTGTTACATTATAACTTCCTGAATTTCTTTCTGCAAATAGTCACCTAACAGACTGCTGAGAAAATACACCTAATTAGCAATTTCAGTGAGTTTTTAATTTTAAAATGGAGGAGGAAAAACAAATCATAGCTTAATATGGGTAATTTAATACTAAAAATACATACATTGCAAATACAAAGCATAAATTCCTATGGTCATTACTTTCTATGAATACATATTTTAAATTTGGTAGCAAACTTCTATCATAAGCTTTACTTCACAGTTTTATGTGTATGGCCATAAATGCAAGTTACATAGGGAAAAAAAAATCTTCCTACAATTACAATGACTGTTATTTAAAAATAATACAGTATACATATGTTCCCTTCCAGAAACCCCTCCCACCTCCCTCCCAATTCCCTCTCTGGGAACATATGTATACCCATGGCAGATTCATGTCAATGTATGGCAAAACCAACACGATAATGTAAAAATAAAATAACAAAAAAAACAAACAAACAAATAAATAAATAAATAAAATACAGTACCTTTTAAATAACCTAAAGTCATTCCTTTTTATATAAATTAGAAATACAAGGTGCTGGGGAGAGTCACCTAAGATTTAGTTTCTTATCCCTCCCTTAATCTAAAATTATGATCCTGGAGACAGTTTGTCTACTTTGCTTTATAGAAAAATAATTAACTATAGAAATGCCAGTCTTTCAATACAAGTAAAAACTCAAGGCACCTGAGTAAAATAATACAAGCATCTGTTTCAATGTCTGAAATAATGTCAACACATTTAATTTACTAATTATGAAAACATTCCTACCCAGGACAGTTATTACTATATGAAACTATAATAAAACAGATCTTATTATATAGAGCAACAGTTATTTTAAAGTTCTACAAACCAGAAACTGATAAATGTCAAGTGACTTAAATATATAACCAGATAAAAATATGTACTTTATTATTTTTTTTTATTAGTTTTGCCAAACAATGACATGATATCACCACGGGTTTACATATGCTCCCCCTCCAGAACCCTCCTCCCTCCTCCCTCCCCCCAGGAAATCTCGTTGCACCAGCCCCGAGCATCAATCCTGGGCTGACGATTGATTAGACATATGATAATTAACATGCTTCAATGCCATTCTCCCATATCATCCCACCCTTTCCCTCATCCACAGAGTCCACGAGTCTATTCTATACATCTGCGTTCCTTTTGCTGTCTCGCATGCTGGGTTCTCGTTACCATCTTTCTAAATTCCATATATATGAGTTAATATACTGTATTGTTGTTTTTGCTTCTGGCTTACTTCACTCTGGATAATGGGCTCCAGTTTCGTCCATCTGAGTAGAACTGATTGAAATCAATTTTTTTTTAATGCTGAGTAATATTCAATTGCGTATATGTACCACAGCTTTCTTATCCATTCATCAGTTGATGGGCATCTAGGTTGCTTCCATGTCCTGGCTATTGTAAATAAAGCAGCGATGAACATTGGGGTACACGTGGCTCTTTCAATTCTGGTTTCCTCGGTGTATATGCCCAGCAGTGGGATTGCTGGGTCATATGGCAGGTCTATTTGCAGTTTTTTAAGGAATCTCCACACCGTTTTCCATAGTGGTTGTACTTTAATTTACTTTTTAAGGAAGACTTCTGTTGGCACTGTAAAATTATCTTTTAAAACTATATTTTTCTTCCAAGACCTTTCAGAATAAGATTTATATTTGCCTGCTTAAGATTCTTACATTAAATTTGTCAGTTATAATTATCTAATCCTATTTAAGTATTATTGACTGTATTCTAATCAGACTGAACTATATAAAATGTTTAAGAAAAAGGAAATGTCTTTCATTTTAATTTTTTTCATATTTATAAAGCTTTTACTGTATCATTTAAAATCAAAGTACAAGTTTGACAAAGGACAGAACAGTGGTTCTCACCATCAACCAGAAACTTCTTAGAAACACAAATTTGGGGCCCTACCTAGAATATGGAATTCTGAGGCCCAATAACTGTTTTAACAAACTCACTAAAATTAATGATGCACACAAGTGTTGTGAGAACCACTAGCATTGACGAAAAATCTTGAAAGGTTTAGAGTCATAAAGATCTGGAATATAATCTCAGCTACACTATTTACTACCATACTTACATGATTTTGGGAAAGTTCTTAGAACCTTAATTATTTGTAAAATGGGTAGCAGTAGTTAACTTATAGGTTTTATAAGGATAAAAAGGGATAACATATATATAATATATGCACATGTATACAAAAAGGGAAGGTCTCTTTTCTACAAAGATATCTGTATCAGTATTCTTGCTAACGCCATAATAATAGAAATAATATGAATATCTGATGATCAGGAGATTACAAAAAAATGCATTCTTACATTCACTCAAAAAAATTTATCTACCATTTAAGTACCAGATACTCAGTATAGAGAACACAAAAAAATATAGATCTTACCTCCACCAGCTAGTAATTTATAATAGAGGTGGTAGAGGTTCAGACTCATTGCAATAAATCATAGTGTCATAAGTCAAACTAACTCAAACGATTTAATATGTAGCACTTAAATTTAAAAATGTGAATACTATGAAGCAACAAAGGACATAGTTCTGAAAGAAGATTAAGTAGATAAAACAAAATACAAATGAGAATATACAAAACAAATAAGCACATATAACCAAGGGTAAGTAATAGAAAATATGGACAAGTTCCTTTTTTATGTGAAAGAGTCCTCAAGAATAAGCTTTCCTTTATGAATTCCTTTAGTGTTACTGTATATTGATTTAAACTAAAATGAATTTTTAAGGATTTACTCTTAAATAAGCCAAAGGATTCAATGTTCTAAAAATAATTTACTGGTATATAAAGAAAAGAAAGGTAATAGTTGTAAGGAGAAAACATCTGTCCAACTCTTTTTCTGCTTTGAAGGTAGTTGGCAGCATCGCAAGAACACTCACCAGTTTAACATCTATGCTTGTGGCATGGGCATCCAAGGAGTTTTCAATGAGCTCTTTGACAACACTGACCACTGAAGTGATTATTTGAGAGCTTGAAAGTAGGCGAATTGTTGCTGCGGGCAACTGTTTCATTCTAGCTTTCAGCACAGTAGCTAGAAAATAAACCATAAGATGTAAAAATAAAAATTGTTAAACATTCCTAACAGAACTGATAGCAGTTTGGTTACGAGTCTCATTGTATGTCAGGCTCTACTGTTGAGCACATACAGTATTGAATCGCTTATTTCTTATGAATATCCTTTAAAACAAATGCCATTTATTTTAAATATTGTACTAACGCACAGAGAAATTATTTGGTAAGTCACACTATGTTACTAATTGAAGAATGGTAAGAACAATCGTGCAATAAGTGTGATATATGACCTGTCTGGCTAGGAATGACCAGATGGTGCTGTCAACTGATAAGCAGATAATGTCAGTCATGTGCCTTAATGGTAGTGGCTCTTGAACATCATTAGTCCTTGACACATTTCAATGAATTACAATTATCTCTTTTAATTACTGAGCTCTTTTAGAGTTAGGAAATCTAGACTCCAGAATTACCCTTAACCTAAGCCAGTCCTCTGACATACCACATCAGATTACCACCCTGTATGCTACTGAGCCTAAAACATCTTTCTAATCATGCAGCTCCCCAAAGCCAAAATAAGATAAAGCTCAAATCTGTGTGACGGCTGACATGTGAAACAGGGCTACTCCAACTGAGATGTGCTAATGCACTCTGGATGTCAAATTCAGTATAAAATACATTAATAAATTTAATTAATTTTTACATTGATTAAAATGAAATGATATTCTGAATATATTGGATTATATAAAATATTAAAATTAATTTCCCTTATTTTTTTTCTCCTTTTAATGTGACCACCATAAAATTTAAAAGTGTGTGTGCAAACACACATGCAACCCCATGGACTATAGCCCACTGGGCTCTTCTGACCATGGTGGCTCTCCAGGCAAGAATACTGGGGTAGGTTGCCACACCCTCCCCTCTAGGTGATCTTCCCAACCCAGGGATCAAATCCAGGTCTCCCACACCGCAGGTGGATTCCTTACCATCTGAGCCACACCAGGAAGCCCGTGAATACTGGAACGGGTGGCCTATCCCTTCTCCAGCAGATCTTCCTGACTCAGGAATTGAACAGGGGTCTCCTGCATTGCAGGCCAATTCTTTACCAGTTGAGCTACAGGGAAGCCCATACATGGCTTGCATTATTGTTCTATTGCACAGTGCTGGAGAGAGTAGTGGTTACAAGAGCAAGCTCTGAAATCACACTGCTTTGGTTCTAGCTTAGCATTTACACTAATAATTATATAAATGTTGAGAATATTAAACTCTAAAATTTAATCACCTAATCTACAAACTAGAGATAATAATGATATCATATGGCTGTGGTGAGAAGTCAGTTCAGTTCAGTCACTCAGCCGTGTCCAACTCTTTGCGACACCATGGTTGGCAGCACGCCAGGCCTCCCTGTCCATCACCAACTCCCAAAGTTTACTCAAATTCATGTCCATTGAGTCGGTGATGCCATCCAACCATCTCACCCTCTATTGTCCCCTTCTCCTCCCATGAAGTAAGAAAAAATAATGTATACCACTTACTGGGCTTCCCTAGTGGCTAAGTTGGTTAAAAACCTGCCTTCAATGCAGGAGACCCCAGTTCGATCCTTGGGTTCGGAAGATCCCCTAGAGGAAATGGCAACCCATTCCCCTACTGTTGGCTGAAGAATTCCAAGTGCTGGCAGGCTACAGTCCATGGAATCGCAAAAGTAGGACACAACTATGTGACTTTCACTTTCATACAACTTATTACAGTGCCTGGCATATACCTGCTAAAAGATCCCAGGATCTTTGGACTAAATTGAATTCCTCCAAACTAGTAAATGAATCCCGCCCACCTACACACACAGAGCAGACTTCTAACTACCCCCAACAGGAGCTAACCCATAGCTTGAAACCAGATTAGTCTTGGGTTTAAGAAGTCTCCTTCCTCAGTTTGAGAGTCTCAAGGATGTAAGAAAAACACTTATTAATCAAGTTTTGGAATATTAACTTAGCCTCACCTCAACCTTCCCTTTCTGCACAATTTTTTTATTCATCTCATCATCTTTGTCTCTTTTTCTATAACTTCTCTTCCAAAATCTGTTCCCCACTCCCAAGTCCCTAATTTCACCCCAACCTTCCTCCTCTTCCATCTACTGAGATCAAGGCAGACCACAGCATGATCTCTATTTTCACACACTTTACCTTCTCACCACACTGTGTTCTTTGGTTTTTTAAACTGTTTATATACTCTTCCTCCCTCAGTCTCAAACTAATGTCTCTTTCTTCTAAGCTAACAATTTCACCTAGTTTCTGCAGTCCCACCCCGCCTCTAGTCATCCTGGCCTTGAAAGCAAAAACAAACCAAAAATTCTTCCCTCAACTCTATTACGTCTATGGTTATCTTCTTTATGAAGCCAAACTTAAATAAGTAACCTACATTCACTGTCACCAATTCTCTACCACCGACTCACTTCTAAAACCCTTGCAAAATAATGTATATAACCACTGTTAGGATTCTATTCTCAAGTTCACCAATGAACTCATGTCATTAAACCCTTTCCTCAGAGCTCACATTCCTTGGTATCCCTGAAGCATGTGACATTGATGATACTGCTTAATTCTCAAGAAGTATATCATCCACCTATACCTCTTGGATCTCTTCATATTTTCTTCACTCTCTTCCCAGAAAATGGGCATTCCATAATCCCTCCACACCCTTCTTACATACCTTAAAACCCAAAGCTTCAGCTATAGAATAACATCTAAATCTACATCCCAACAGTGATCTCTCTCAAGTTAAGACAAGTATTACTTACAATCAGCATCACTAATACCTCAAAATAGGTATTTATAAAAGAAAACTTCTCTTCTTATTCCCCCTGCACACCTCCCACTTAACTTTGTCATTTATCTTATTAGCACACTGTTCTTATTGACAGCAGTCAAAAATGTCAATCTTGCTTTGCCAGCAATCCCACCCTGTTTGCACCTCCACACTCCCCTAAGGCAAAACTATCTATCATTCTCAACCCAATTTTAGTATCACTTATAACCTGGTCCTTTATGATCACTGAGCCAGGAATGACCCTTTGCTTACCCTACATTTTGAAAGAACTTGGCTCACTTAACACACCTGTGTCCTGACCTAAACAATGTCCGAATGCAGAGAATTATATATTTCTGGATGCAACACAAGAGTAATCAGAGTACTTCACAAATTAACAAAGGGGGGGTCACAAAAAATAATTTTATCAGCACTTACCTCATGCAAAGGTAAACATTAGAAGAGTGACCTCCCTTCCTTTATGTATTCTAATTGGCCTCCATATCATCCCCTACACATCACGTGTACCTCCTAATTAGGCTTTTTTTTCCTAGAATCCAGGGCCTAATTTCCAACTATTTTCTAAATATCATCATTTAGATGACAAGAAGACACCCTAAACTTAACACGACCCAAGGGGATCTCAGATTTTTCTCTAATTAACTTTCTTCCTGAATTTATCTGATAATAAAGATAGCTTATGTAAGTTACTTTATATACTAATATATGTAAAATTAATCCACACAAGCTTATGTATACTGTCATTCCTCTATCACAAACAAGATTTAAAAGCTTGATAACTTGTTCCAAGATCACACAACTATTAAGTGACAGAGGCACACCTGCATATCTTGGCATGCTTGACTCCAAAGGCTATGTTCATCCATTCTCACAGAGCAAAATTAGAAACCTTGAGTCATCCTTGAAATTCTCCTCACTCTCTACATCCTGCCACCCAGTCCTACCTATCCTACTATTTAAATATCTCTCAAACTAGTTCTTTCCTCTCTAAAGCTATGGTACTACCTCTGCTCAGCTCCTTGACAATTATCCCCTGAACTACTGCAATAACTACATAATTGACATTTTCCTGGATCTCAACCACCTATACTGTTCTTACATAATTTAAATTTAATCATGTTGCTATCCTACTTAAAATTTTATAAAGATTTCCAACTATTAGGTTAAATCCAAACTCCTTAACAATTGGACCTCTATCTCTCTAATCTCATCCCACTCTTCTCCAAATAACACCCTAGACCAGTCATACTATACAATTTGTCTCTCTTAATGCAACAGCCCTGATTCCTTCCTCAGAACATAAGGTTCCCTTTCTCTACTAATGACTTCTAAACATACTTCTAGATTTAGTTCAAGTATGACCTCCTCCAGGAAGCCTTTCTTATCAGCTCCAATCCTTGCTCCAACAAATTATACCTTCCTTCCTCTGTACTCCCAGAGCACTTCTCCCTTATTTCGAACCCCAAACTCATCACAGATTATTATAAGTATTGTATTTCTGTCCCTTCCTGACTGAGAGCTCTTTGAGAACAAAGATTGTATATTAATCTCATATCCCTAGCAGAACTTTTGGAACAATCACTCTACTGAATGTGTACCAAACAGCATCTTTTGAAAAGGGATATCAGGCTTACGAATCACAGCACAGAATGTCTAAGAATGTCAGGAATCAGTCTTCTATATTTGCTGAGGAGTAAATCAAATATTCCCAAAAGAGGGCTGATAATCAGAAAAATCAATTAAGGATAACAATGTATCTAAAAAGGAAGCAAAGATCAGAGAAGTCATAGATAAACTTTAAGGAGAATACAATGAAATAATTATAAGAAGAAAAAAAAAAACTGGTTTCACAGGGCCAATAGAAATGCTATATATAGGGTTTCCCAGGTAGCTCAGTGGTCAAGAATCTGCCGGCCAAAGCAGGAGACACAGGGAATACGGGTTCAATTCCTGGCTAGGGAAGATGCTCTGGAAAAGGAAATGGCAACCCACTCCAATATTGCCTGGAAAACACCACAGACAGAGGAGCCTGGCAGGTTACAGTCCATGGGGACACAAAGGGTTGGACATGACTTGACAACTGAGCAACCACGCATATATAGACTTAACGTTCTCTTACACCAATTTTGAAATGCCCACTCAAAGTTATTTCAGCATTACAAATATGTGTATTGCCAAGGTAATGAAATTCAACTTCAAAGATAATTACAAATAATCTGATTTTTTTTCCCCCTCATTTATCTTGACTAAGATCAATTCTCAAGGGAATTCCCAGGCGGTCCAGTGGTTAGGCTCTCATTTCCCTACCAAGGCCCGGGTTCAACACCTTGTTGGGAACCAAGGTCTCCACAAGCCTCCCTGCAACCCACGGGGAGCGGCAAAAAAAATAATTCTTGGAACCCACATTTCCTCAGCAAACAAGTACCCGTTTCGGCGTGCAGAGAGACCCAGAATGACATAAATGAAAATCATGGTCAACCGAAAAGTTTGCTTTGCCCCACTTGCATGATGCTACAACATCCAGCATTATAAACCCTACCCTCACACTCCAAACATGCTGAGTTACGGCGGTCAGGCGGTAAAACTCTGCCCGGCAAACTCTAAGACCTGCACTCCCAAGGATCTGAGGAAGGGACTGAGGCATCGTTTAGTCAAGAAAGCCCAGACACTGAGGAGGCCCACGGCTGGCGTGCGCGCCCGCGGGCTCCGCTCCGGCCGCTTCCCGCCCCGCGCGCGGGGAGGGGGAGGGGCGCCCGGACCGGGACGCCTCAGGGGAGGACGCTCTCGCGCCTACCACAAGATAACCATCAGTGCCCGTCGGCCACGCGACACTACCTGCTTGCTCGCGCGAGGTGGGCAATTACAATCCACTGGCGGAACGGCCAGCGTCCCGCCGGGAGCCCAGGCCCGGCCTCGCCGACTCCCGACTCGCCCCGGCGCGCGCGGGGCGGAGCAGACGCGGAGCGCACCGCCCTCAGCCCCGCCCAGCCCGGCGAGCGTGGGATGGGCGCCGCGCTCAGCCAATCCCCTGGCAGCGCTTTCCGCGAGGCACGCTTCCGCCAGCCGCGCGGCGCGGCACTGAGGCAGACCGGTCGCATCCGGCCCGAGGGGACGCCGCCTTCGCCTCCGCGGCGCTGGTACTGCTTCGGTCCGGCCGCCGGGAGTGGGGCGGCGGGTGAGTGGCCACGAACGGCCGCGCGGGCTGTGCTGCTGCCTGTGCCGCGGGGCGCTGCGGCAGGCCTCGGCCTGAGGGGAAAGGTGGACTTTGGCTCCAGCCGCGGCGCCCCGTCTGGCGATGCGGGCCCAGTGGCCCCCACGACTTGCTCCCCAAATCCTCGTCGTCGCGTCCCGGCCGGACGGGACGTGCAGCTCCGAGAAGAAAGGGGTGGGGAGTCGGGGCGGCTTGTCGGGAGCACAGCGGCTTCTGCTGAGCTTCCACTACCCGGGAGCCCCGGCCTCTGGGGAAGGCTGCCCTTGGCTGTGTAGCGGGCGGCCGCTGGGTTCCCCGCATCCGCGAGGGCAGCGCCGAGAGGGTTCTTTGCTCTGTGAAGTCATTGTTGGCCAGTCCTGAAGTGGCGCGGCAGACTCCCTGAAAAGGTTTTCTGTCCTGGGGGATCAGTCTTTGCCTTCCACCTCAGATGTAGATTTTAAGGTCTTTCGAACATGCAAAAAAAAAAATCCTGTTGAAAGTGTGAAAAGCACCTTGTGTGGTGGCATGTTCTAAGTACAATTATAGCGTGCAAAACTTATATATTATGTACGGTGGATAGACTGGAAGACATATTTACACGTTTAAATTTGAGACTGACTTGATGTTTTTAGTGTAACCAATTTTCATCACCGTAAGCCTGTAGATTTTTGGAAGGAGAGAGCCATTGTACTCTGGAAATACTTGTTGGATGGAGTCAGGAGAAATTTCTCTCTCAGTGCTAACTCTGTAATGGAAAGGGTTTGTATATTTTTAACTCAGAGCTGTTCCCAATACAGTGTAGTACTGTCCCCCCCCTCCCCCAATCTCAGAAAGAAAGAAAGGGGAGGGGGAGGAAGGAAAGAGAAAAAAAACGGTATTTTAGGGACGGTGACCAGAAATACAGTGTGCAGAAGAAAGACTCCTTGTTTTAACCTAATTGTATCACAAGATTGAGAGAAAACTTATCCTTTGACCATGTAATATTTCCACCTCTTTATGTTCCTCTCATTTTCAGTGTTCCTAAAGGAGTGATTTGAACTCTGACCACTCTATGGATACATTGTTGGGTGTAAAAAAAGAGTCTGGCTACTCAGACTGGTTTAAGCTAACTTTTTTTTTTTTATATTAGTTTATTCTGTTGGTAAACTTACTTCCTGAGTTTTCACTTTGCTCTCATGATATAAGAAAATGTAGGTTTTCTCTTTCAGTTTGAGTTTTCCTGCCCATTGTTTCATTTAGTAAAACCAACATGCTTGAAGACAGGCTTTAGGAAAGGAATTTTAACTTTATTATTTTCAACAAGAAGCATAAAAATAAGTCTCGTCTGTCTTACTTTAGAGTCGAATGTGAAGAACTATTGACCTCCTGGACCTGTGGAAGTAGCATATTTTGGAGGGTCTGTTCTATTTCAGAACGATGAGGGAAAAAAAAAGTAATCCCAGTAAGACACTTATTTTGTCAGGTCAGAATTAGGAATATTTGGGTTTCCAGTTACATCAGTGTTGATTCATTTTTTAATTCATTGCTTTTCTACAGCGCAAACATGAATGTTGGCGTTGCCCACAGCGAGGTGAATCCAAATACCCGTGTAATGAACAGCCGTGGTATGTGGCTGACATATGCATTGGGAGTTGGTTTGCTTCACATTGTTTTACTCAGTATTCCCTTCTTCAGTGTTCCTGTTGCTTGGACCTTAACAAATGTTATACATAATCTGGTAAGAATTTCGCCTTATAGTAAACACTTAAAACCTTAAGGTTTAATGATTTTTCAGAGACTGGGCGAGGGGAAAATGGGGAGTTATTGTTCAGTGGGTAATGTTTTGTAAGATGAAAAGTTCTGGATGGTTGTAATGGTTGCATAACATTGTGAATGTACTTAATATCGTATAATTGTACACTTAAAAATGGTTAAGATGGTTTATTATGTGTATTTAAACAACTTTTTAAGAAGCTTAAAGTTTTATGTTAAAAGAAAAACACATGACTAAGTTTTTAAACGATTTGAGTTATATAAAATTCACCCATTTAACGTGTATAGTTCAGTGATTTTTTTTTGTATCTATGACAGTTTTGAAGAATTCTTATCTGGAATAAGATTATATTTTTCTATCACTTTATATTTAAACATTGGACCCTTTTTATAAGTAAGACCTTTTTCCTGTTGGTTTTATAGAATCTGGAGAAAAAAAAGGGTCATTTTAGCAAAAATTACAAAATGCTTTAACTCAGACTAGTATGTTGATTAACCAGAATGCATCAGAAGTAAGTACTTTTTTTGGTTAACTAGAATCTAATGAACATCTTCAGTTTAAATCCTTGTTAAGTCTTTTTAAATTATATAAATATACTTTTCTGTTTCAGTATGGAAATTTTGAGTTTAATCTGTCTTAAATGATTCAAAATCTTACGGTGCCTTAGCTTCTTCCTGTTAACTATTGCTATTTTGTATTATATGATAGCTCTACAAAGTACCAGAGGTTAAACCGAATACTGACAATATTAGGCAGCTCTGGAAATTGCCTATTTAAAAACAAAACCTGATGGTGACTTTTCTTGTCTTTAACAAACTATTAAAGTAGAATGAAAGGGGAGAAGTATAGTTATTTGAGACTTTCCATGAATCCAGATTACTCTGTGTTTGTTTAAAGATATACCCAAAATGAGAAACTGAGAACTTTAAAACAGGAAAGTGTAGGAGAAATAGTTTTTAAATTAGTATGATTTATTTTAAATCTTCTGGAAAGTATATGAAGTTGGCTGTGCGTGCTCATTTGTGTCCAGTTCTTGTGACTTGGTGGTTTGTAGCCCACCAGGCTCCTCTGTCCATGGGATTTTCCAGGCAAGAACACTGGAGTAGGTTGCCATTTCCTCCTCAAGGGGGATCGAACCTGCATCTCCTGCATTGGCAGGCAGATTCTTTACCACTGAGCCACCAGGGAAGCCCTGAAGTTGACTGGAGAAGGACAAAGATAATGTGGTAGAAATAAATGAATGTCCAGTTAGTTTATTTTATATGCTAGACTTTGAAAGGAATGTTTAACACTATTTTTAAATAGTGATCTCTGAAATATTTGATGCTAGTCATATCCCTTTTATTGGAATTCTTTTCCTTTGGCTTCCATGGGACTGCTTTTTCCTGTATGTATTTTGGATCTTTCCTTTATTGCTTCCTCGCAGTCTTCTCTTTTCCTCTCAAGTATTGCTGTTACCAGGGTTTCCTTCTTCATCCCTTCTTATGATATATATTCTACCTAGGTTACTTCATCTATCTGTATTTTCAGTTTCTACCTGTTAAATGATGATGAGCATGTTAACACTGCCAGATCACCTTGCACCTTAAAACCAAACAAGTATAAATTACACTCACTCCTGATATATTCCTTGCCACCCACCACAATCTGTTCCTGGACTTTGTTCCTAATCTAATCTGAAGGCAACACTATCTGCACAGCAAGCCAAGCCACGTAGCTGAATGTCATAGGTAAAGTGATTAATATAATGTATCATCCAGACCAAGACTGTTTTGAGACTAAAAGAGAGCTCTAGTAATGACCTTAAGAGAATAAGTATAAATCAGAACTACCTGTGCAAATTAGTACATATGGTCACACTAGTCTTAGGGTAACTTTTTTTTCTTTATATTTCATAGGCATTTAGTCAAAGCCTTGTCCTGTTTGACTGTCTTCAGCTTGATCCTTACTGACATTGCTATAATTCATGCCTTTTTTCCCCTCAGGTAGATTACTCCTACTTGGTCTCCTTATGCTCCTCTGCTCTACTTTCCTTCATTCAAGTTTGGCAGACTGATATTTTTTAAATTCATGTTTGTTCAAGACACACTCAATTCAAGTCTTTCAATGATTCTGTTGCATTCATAGTAAAATGCCAGGTTCTTTGTGTGACACACAAAACTAGTTGAAAATAGTACAGAGGCAAGAAAGAGACCCAATCTGAACACATCTCCAAACACAACTATGATCTCACAATAATGAAAATCATCTCTCACCTTTCTGCTTTGACTTAGGCTCTTCTTCCACTATTTTAATACCCCTCTCTCCTTCCTACTCTGCCTGGCTGATTCCTGCTTGTCCAGGCAAACTTCTCAAGTATCACCTTTTCTAGAAAGCTACAAAATTCCCATACTGCATTCTTTTTTCATGTGTTTTTCATACTTTTATAACTAGCAATTTACCTCTTTTCTGTTTTTTTAACTTCTATATCTCTAAAGACCTATTTACATGCTGCTGAATAAATTATGTCTGTTCTCACATAATTTTCCCTTCTCCAGTGGCACATGTATTAAATGAACTTTAGAAGTCATCTGCCCACTTCATGTTTTCGAGTTGGTTGACTGAGATTGAGATGCAGTTTTTGGCCATGGACAAAGGACAAGTGATTGAGAACGTGTAGGGAAGTAAACTTCCGACTTCTTAGTCCTCCATACTAAAAACCTGACTAACCAGCCATAAATGTAGCAATTACATGATGCCAAACATAAATTTCTTTTGATGTTATCCTACATTAAACCAATTAAAAGTGTGAAATATGTACTGCACGCTTTTTAATATGGAAAAATAGGCCTAATTGTTATCCATGGTTAGAAAAAAACATGGCCTCTGTCTTTATAAACTATATACTAGAAACCTACAGCAGTTTTTACTCAGCTACAGCTCACTCTTAGAAGTTTTAATACTTCACAAAGTTCTTATCCTGGCTTTTAAAATGAAAGAAAACTCTTCACTAAGCCAGTAAATATTTGTTAAGGGCTAATCATGAGCTACATACTTATTTCCCTAATTCTTTTAATGTGGGTATAAATCATCACTAAAATTTTATAGAAAAACTTAATAAAAATAATGGAGTAGAAGATAAATGGTTAGATAAGTTTTTTTCATTAAAAAGAATCCCTAAAATAAACTGAATATATGAATATTATCTTCTAGACCCTGGTGAGTGCATGTGGTTTGAAGGACATAATGAGAGAACTATTTTTTCTCTTCAATAACTTCTAATATATATATGGTCTAAAGCAGAGATTCTTAACTTTTGGGGGTCACATTCTCCTGAGAATTTGAAAGCACAGAATTTCTGTTTCATGCTCTCTTTTAAAACCAATGTGAAAATGATTTCCTTGTGCTTACAGAATAAACATTCCTTGGTTTAATGTCATTTTGGCTTAATATCTAATAGTTGCTTTGTATGAGTCCCTGTTACTGAGGTATTCAGGCGAATGGGAAAACAAACATTATATAAATAACTTCAATACAATGTATTGTGCTATAATAAAACTGTTTCCAATAAAATTCTATATATGCACATAGGGAAGAGGTTAATTAATGTTAATGCAAAGGGCTTCATTAAGGAATTATCATTGAGCTGAACCTTCAAGAATAAGGTAGTTGACAAGGTACCATCAAGGCTTTTGCTTTGCATTTCCTGTATTTCATTATACCTTTGACAGAAATTTCTGTCCTACATTGTAGTTGTTTATGCATATCTCTTTTTTCCCTTACCATCTCAGAAGATTGAACTTTCTCAAGGGGTTGCACATGTCTTGTTCAATTTCTTATGTATACAGGTCCTGTGTTCTATACATATTAGCCACTTATTAAACATTTGTATATTTACATCCAGTGGAACATGAATCCATGCTTCTGTCACTTATGTGTTACTACAAGTAAACAACTTTTAAACTGCCTAATGGAATGACTAGGAAGTAGCTAGACTAAGTTTTAAAGAAGGGCTGTCTTAACCTATTAATAATAATGTGGAATTTCAAGTCACTAAGTTTTCTATTTTTTCCATATATTTATTAAAAGTTGAAGTTAAAAAAAAGTGATATCACATCATGACTTTATTGGGTAAAACTGTTCCACAATAATATATATACTTTATTGTGTTACCAGTGCCTTCGATGGTAATCCTGTTACCTATAAATCTAAGTGGATATGTCCAGGAAACCAAATCTAGCATACATTTTTTTTCCTAATTAACCACAAAATTAGATACTTAAACGTATCATTGGCCAGAATGGCTTTTAGTAATTTTTTTTACTTTGATTTTTAAAAAACTACCTTCTAAAAACACACTGTTGAGTTACAGTGGTAATTTTAAAAGATTGTGTTGAAAATTATACCTCGTACATCAAACCATCTTTGTTCAAATATCTTGAAAAAGAATTATTGAGACAAAGGTTAATATTACCTATTTTCAAAACAATTTTCCCTGATACAGTTTATTGTTATATTTTGCCAATCTGTATGGTTTTATCATTATATAAGTATCATCAGACTTACTAGTATAACACTCTAAACTTTCCTACACACTGGAGATAAGGTAATCCTATTTCGTAATAGGAAATGTATTGGAAAATCTAAATATAATGATGCAAAGCTACCCTAATGGTACTTTTCATTTATTTTCAGTTTAATAAGAGATGAAAACAGGTTACTTTTGGTTGACTTTATAGTGGTTTTCACCAAATAATATTTCCATATAAGCCCACAGAAGTTTAGTTTCACTATGAAGAAACTGGCCAGTCTCTCACAGTAATATGAAATCTTAAAACTTGAGCTGTTAAGTTTATCACGCAGTCTGACACAGTCTGAAAGTATCTTAATGCTTAATGACAAATACTCATTTTGTATTTGATATTAACTATATACCCCCTTGCTTGTATTTCAGGGGATGTATGTATTTTTGCATGCAGTAAAAGGAACACCTTTTGAAACTCCCGACCAGGGTAAAGCAAGGCTCCTAACTCATTGGGAACAACTGGACTATGGAGTACAATTTACATCTTCACGGAAGTTTTTCACAATTTCTCCAATAATTCTGTAAGTGGTAGAAATTTTCAGGTATGAGGAGGTCTAGATGAGATGAAGCCATTCTTTTATTAGATTAAATTTGACATAGAAACATTATTTTGTTGAAAACATCTATCAATAAATTGTTACTTCATAGACAATATAAGATACAGGCAGAATTTTTAACAAACTGATAAAACCAGTTTTCACTTCAGTCAAACATATATGGAGACAACATTACATGTTCCTCAGTATGCCAAGACATTCTAGAATGTACAAGTCAAATACATTCTAGTTCATTTTCTTAAGCTGCTTAAAAGAAAACTAAACACATAATCTTGTTCTGTTGTCCACTATCAGATTAATCTCCCTCAACAAAGATTTGGATGATTTCAGATGAATTTCCTTGACTACCTGCCGCATCTGAATGCTCAGACTACTTGGGAGAGACAGTATGGTTTAGAGAAAACAGAAGTTAGGCTTTCATTGTAGGACAGACCTGGGTCGAATCATGTAGCTGTCACTCAGCCTGCTTGGTTTGCTCATAAAATTCTAGCCAATGGTACCTAACTCAATCTGATGATGTTAAAAAATAAATGAGATACTATCTATCTGTAAAGCATGTAACCTTATATCTGGTATCTGATTTCCTCCTAGTAGCTGATATTCAGGATCCTCCACAAAGTGGTTCCTACTTTATTTTTCCTTTATGTGAATATTTTACCTTAACCCAACTCCCACCTAGCCACACTCTTCTAAGCAGCATTTCTTAAATATGTTATGTATAATCCTATTTCTATGCCTTAGTTCAAGTCATTTTTTCCACCTGAAATGCTTTCTCCTTTCTTAATTTATCTGTCTTGTTTTTCTTTCAAGATTTAAATTGTGACCATCTCAGTGAGGTTTTTTCCTTAGCAACCAACCTTCAGTGAAATGCTCTGCTTTGAACTTCCATAGTAGTAGTTATATATACCTTATTTATGCCACTTAATATTACTTCTCTATTATTTTGTTTATTTCTGCAAAGAATTTATAAGTGCATAGAGTGCTTTGAATTCTACACTCAGCTGCTTGCATACAATAGATTTTCCACATATATCCCAATCACTCACCCAATCACAAATAATATTTATAATTACATGTCCATTATAGAATCAGTGTGGTCTGCAGTAACTGGAAAGACTTCTTAGCGGTATGCTGTTGGTCAGTTGCCAAATTGCATCCAACTCTTCGCAACCCCATGAATGCAGCACATCAGGCTTCCCTGTCCCTCACCATCTCCCGGAGTTTGCTCAAACTCATGTCTATTGAGTCGAGGCATTAGAATCCTTTAAAATGGAACTTAAGGTAGGTTAGGTGTTACATTGATAGGGAAGGCATTTTCACATGAAAAGAATCAAGTAAACAAAGTGGTAGATTTCTTTTTCTTTATGTAGATTTCGTTCCACATAAGGGGAAATTTTTTTAAATTATTTTAGCCTGACATAATATCAAAAGAAAAATATGTATAATCTAACAAAGATTAATGCAATGACAAGAATAATGGCTATTCAGAGAGCCCTAAATTTGTATTTTAGCTCTACTACCTAGCTATCTGACTTTCAACCATATTCTTGAAAGTCTCAGTATCCTCATCTATAACATGTTGAAGATTGCATTATAATACGGTTGACCCTTGAATAATGTGGGGCTTAGGTGTGTCTAGCTTCTGTATAGTTAAAAATCTTGAGTATAACTAGTCAGCCTTCTGTATCAAGTACAATGCTTTATTCTTTACAGTCTTTATATCCTATTTATATTAGGTTACTCTTTTGGTGGCTTCTTGATGTGTCTTCATTCTGATATACCCTTGGGTCAAACTTGGGCATTCTGAATTGATGATTTATGGTTTTAAAGGTGGCTTAGGCCTCTTAGAACAAATTCTCAGATATTGGATATCCTGAAGATACACACACAGCTGGAATTTTACAGTAATGTCTTTCAAGTTGCCAATCATACTGGTTATATACCTGTTCAACTACAGTATGAAATAAAGAACATCAAAAGGGCAATCAAGTATTTGTTTGCTTTCGAAGATGCTATTACAAATTGTACTAATACACTAACACCCTGTTTTTCACAACTTCACAGCAGTGGCTTTTAACCTTTGGGTGGGTCACAATAATCCATTTGAGAATATGATGGATGCGTTAAATCTGGATCTTCTCTTTAGATATATACACATTAATACAAAACTATACCTAAAGTTGCAAGAAGCATACGAACCCTACTTTGAAAGTGTTCTGCTTTAAAGGATACTAAGTAGTAATTGTCTTCCATTAAATACATTTTACACAATTGCGAAAATGCAAAATATGCATATATGCCTCTATTCAACCAATGTTTCAGTCTCAATTAAAATTAATTTAGGCCCCCAAACTAAAATGTTTGCTCTTGCTCTAGTGCTCAAAAGAAATGGTTCTACTTTTAGGTATTTATGTTTCAGTGGCCTTTTCCCCATCTTTAAATATTTAAAGATTTCTAAGCAATTTCACTTTTAGATATTTATATATATATATATTTTCTTTTGTTTCTACAGATATTTTCTGGCAAGTTTCTATACGAAGTATGATACAACTCACTTCATCCTCAACACAGCTTCTCTCCTGAGTGTGCTAATTCCCAAAATGCCACAGCTACATGGTGTTCGAATCTTTGGAATTAATAAGTATTGAAATGTTTTGAAATGGAACAAAAAGTTTTACAGTTACTGAGTTATCTGTAAGGAAGGAGTGGTTAGTAAACTGCATAATATGAAATGAGAGGTAGCTAGCTATATTGGAAGTCCAGCTGCTAGTTCTTCATAGGCTGTTTTGAAGTGCAGATTGTTACAGGAAGATGCCTCTGTTTAATGCATCTGATATCTTTCTGAAAAGAGGCTTTATGGGCAGGCTGGGCAGGCCCAGCTTATAAGTTAAATGGCTGTAAAGTAAGGGTGTAGTAGATAAATCCAAGGAAATAGAGATTTATAAGAAACTAAGTCTGGCTTAGCTTATAGTGAATGGGCATTATGTTTGGAGAAGAAAATTTTCAATCATTCCGTCATGGTCAGTTTAAGCCGACTTACATGTAAACCGGAATCATCTCTTTACAAGTTTATTATAAATTGTTTTTATTACCATACATATTCCTCTTGTGTTATATAAGAGGATATATATCCTTTGTTTTATACAAACCAATTCCTACCTTATGAACTTTTTGGTTTTGCAGGCTCGACATTGTTTGATAAATGAGTTTATTTTTACATTTATTACTGAGTTCATGAAAGTCCACTTTCATGACTGATTGATGATAGAAGATAGTCAGGCATCTTAGAAGCAGCCTCTGAGCTGGCCTTCTAATTTTGGAACAGAGTGGGTTTTGCTGCCTTTCCAGATACAAGGCTGCTAAACCAATTAAGAAAATAATTTATTTTTCATAATTAAAGTATATGGTAACTTAAAGTCTCTGCTTATTTGGTGGAGCAATTGAATTGTTGCCGTCTGCCATTCTTTAGTGAAGAAAATTAAAATGGACAACTACCTAGCCAACCTGTGATCTGGCAGAAACTGCTTCTCTAGTCATAGCAGCAAAGTAAATAATGGAGTCTTCTTGTAGCAGGTCTGCGGTAAAAGATATGATCATCTTTTCTTAGTCCTCCTGCTCTCAATCCCCATCATTTACCCATTCGTATTTTACCTTTCAATATGTGAGTCTTAGTGTAGATAACTCAAAATAGTTACTTGGAAATAACTATTTCCAAAGCAGCAACCATATTGAATTTTTGTCACATACAGAAGCTTTCTATAGTTGCTAACATTAATTCCAAGAAATAACTATATACTACTTTGAGAAGTAAACATGTCAAAAAAAAAAGTTCTGATATGGAATGGAACTGAAAAACCTAGTAACATTTGTAAGCAAGGTTGAATGAAAAGAATTATAAAACCAACTTAAAAGTCAGTTTGTTTCAAACTGACTCTTAGGGGTAATAATCATTGTTTTGTATTTTAAAAGTGTTGAGTTTAGAAATAAGTTGTATGATAATACCTTTGTATGTTTGTATTTTTAAATAACCAGGAATCTATACTTTAATAAAATTTTTCTTTGGTGTAAGGTTATTGCAAAAGCTTTCTAAATTCAGTCATTAAGTTAGGCTTAAATTTTTTGAGTTTCAAGCAACCGAGTTTGTTAAAACTGAAAGTGAAAGTGTTAGTGGCTCAGTGGTCTCTGACTTTTTACAACCCTATGGATTACAGCCCATCAGGTTCCTCTGTCCATGGAATTCTCTAGGCAAGAATGCTGGAGTGGGTAGCCATTCCCTTCTCCAGAGGATCTTCCCAAGCCAGGGATCGAACCTGGGTGTCCCACATTTCAGGCAGATTCTTCACCATCTGAGCCACCAGGGACGTCCTTGTAAAATAAAGGCAGCTAAAAAGTATTCTTTCGTTTTTCTTCATTTTAAAGTTTATCTCAAAAGGCTTAAATTTTCTTCCACAGACTTCAGAGACAGAAATCTGCCTCTAATACAGGCCTTCTGCTGTTTCCTCTACTTTAGCCCTTCAGTGTGCTAAAAGATATTTATTCAATAGATATTTGAAGGCTCACTCCATTGTAGGAATTATTTTAGGTATTTTGGATACAGTTTGTAGCAAGACAAACCAGGTCCTTTCCCTATGTGCTTACATTCAAGTTGGAGAACAGATGAGTAAACAAATACATATTATTTTACATAGTGATAAATGCCATGGCGGGGGTGGGGGGGCGGGTGGAATAAACCAGTAAAAGGCAGGGGAGCCTGCATCAGAAAACTTCCATAAAGATCTTAATTAATGTGACATTTAGGCAGAGACTTTCTGATGTAAAGGAGCAAGCAGTACAAAGATCTGGGGAAAGAGGCTTTCCAGTACTGGTGATGGTAGGTACTAAGGCTCTGGGGCAGGAAGGAGGTGGTATGTTTGAAGGACAGTCACTGCCTGGAAAGGAGTAATAAGCAACAAGGATAAGAACAGTAGCAAATGAGTTCAGAGAAGTAGGTAGGGGTCGACCAAGGTAAATAGCAAATTTTATTCTAAGCCTGACAAAGCCATGAGAGTTTTCCACAGGAGAGTAGAGGGATCTGGCGCTTTTGTGGTCATTTGCATGTGGGGAAGCTACTACAGGCAAGAGGTAGCTCAGACTAGGGAATCAGCTGCTGCAGTGGTGAGAAATGGTAAAATACGGGATACATTTAGCAAATACAATTCACAAAACACTGATAGGTTGAAAGCAAGTAGGGGGGAAGGGAACGAAAATAACTCATAATTTTTTAGCCTTAACACCTAGGTGACTGGTTGAATGGTAAATATGAAAACTGTTCCTAATTTCACAAATTTGTACAGTTTAGTGTAAGATAAAACTTTTTAAACAAAATCTGTAATGACTATTACTTGGAGTAAAATCAATTGCTATGCTATAATTGCTCCTAATTTCAAGTCAGGACACACAATACCAATTTCTAAATAGGTCTGAGTTCAGAAATGCTACTAATTTTAGCATGCATTGGTGACTCTTTATGGCATCAGTTATTACTTTGGAGTTCCAATGGTAGTTTTTTATTTCCCTCATTCCTTCTACATGTATTTACTGGAATTCTTTTGTAAGCAAGATTTTTCCCTTCTCCCATTTATTCATTCATTTATATTATGAGCTCATGGATGTTTTATTCTTTGTTTATAATCCATTATAACACCATTAATTTGTTGCTCAAATTGTCCTCCAGCTTTGACCAATGGGAGTTCCCAGTGGAATTTCCAAAGTTAACCCCTGTATTCTTTTCACTTGCCTCAACTTTTATTTTTAAGCATACAGTGGTATTTGTTAGGTCTATGTCACTATTGTCTGTTAAACTAGAAAGATTTTGTGGGGCATAGCTGTCTCCTTAACCAATATCTGTGTGAATTAGCCTTACTAAACTATATGATGCCAAGAGTTGGAAAAGACCTTCAGTTCAGTTCAGTCACTCAGTCGTGTCCGCCTCTTTTTGACCCCATGAACCGCAGCACGCCAGGCCTCCCTGTCCACCACCAACTCCCGGAGTCTACCCAAACCCATGTACATCGAGTCGGTGATGCCATCCATCCATCTCATCCTCTATCGTCCCCTTCTCCTCCTGCCCCCAATCCTTCCCAGCATTAGGGTATTTTCCAATGAGTCAACTCTTCGCCATGAGGTGGCCAGAGTATTGGAGTTTCAGCTTCAACATCAGTCCTTCCAATGAACACCCAGGACTGATCTCCTTTAGGATGGACTGGTTGGATCTCCTGGCAGTCCAAGGGACTCTCAAGAGTCTTCTCCAACACCACAGTTCAAAAGCATCAGTTCTTCAGCACTCAGCTTTCTTCACTGTCCAACTCTCACATCCATACATGACTACTGGAAAAACCATAGCCTTGACTAGACAGACCTTTGTTGGCAAAGTAATGTCTCTGCTTTTAAATATGCTATCTAGGTTGGTCATAACTTTCCTTCCAAGGAGTAGGCATCTTTTAATTTCATGGCTGCAATCACCATCTGCAGTGATTTTGGAGCCCAGAAGAATAAAAGCCTGACAGTTTCCCCAACTATTTCCCATGAAGTGATGGGACCAGATAGAAGCTATGTAATTCAACCCCACCCTTTACCTTCAATTTTCACTGACCGCCATGCCTCTGTTCAGTCCTGTGTTAGCACTAATAAAGGAGGACTTACAAAAACACAAGGCTGCATTTTTATAATGGAATTTATAACCTGTTTTAGCCAAAATTTAATGCTTATTCTACATAAATTTTCAGCTATTTAACTTTTAAACTGTTATCAACAGCCAGAGCTCTCACCATTTTCCATTGATACAGTTTCAGATTTCTCCCACAGTCCTGATAATTCTGCTGTAAGTTGCAGTTTATTATATATCACACTAAGGTAACCACAGATGTGATGTCACTCCAACAGTACCACTTCCCTTGTTCTGGATACTTTTTATTGAAGCATATTTTAGCTGTTTTGAGAGCCACATACCACTGATTCACTTTATGGTCACTAAAATCTCCAGTCTCAACGTGCAATGCTGTTCAGTGGTTTTCCCTTCATGTACTTAATGGATTTATTATCTCTATTTCTATAGACCCCCATGTTGTTGGATTTTAACCTGTTGATTCATCTTGTCTAGCTGATGTTGAATCTTCTCATGCAATATATTTCTCTTATGTCTCCTATATTAATCTGTATGTGTGTGTGCATGCGCATGCTCAGTCACATTCTCTTTGCAGCCCCATGGACTGTAGCCTGACAGGCTCCTCTCTCCATGGAATTTCCCAAGCAAGAATACTGGAGTTGGTTGCCACTTCCTCCAGGGAATCTTCCTGACACAGGGATCAAACCTGCGTCTCCTGCATTGGTAGGCAGGTCTTTAGCAATGAACCACCAGGGAAGCCCTATATTAATATATTTCACTAGTAAATATGATTCCAAAATACCCTCATGCAAAAGACAAATGCAGTGACCTGGTATAGACCAATGCAGTTTAATACTTTCTCTAACAGGACAGAAAAGTGTAATTCCCAAAACAGTTACATGGATAGTACATATTGATGTTGGAAGTGTAAACAAGTTGAGTACTGGGAAGACATGTCTACATAAAAAAAACGAAGTAATTTTTGAATAGCACTGGGCCAAGAAGTAAGGTAGGTAAGAGAATAGCAAAGATAAACACCTTCATTTTGCTTGATGTCAAAAAGTAGTGAGATGTCTCAGATTTTTATTTTACTCCATAATTTTAGTTCTAATTAAAAATGATTCAGCAGATAGTTTGTTATGGGGAGTTTAAAAGTTTTTGTTTAGGGCTTCCCTGGTGACTCATTGGTAAAGAATCCACCTGCCAATGCAGAAGACACAGGTGTTCGATCCTTGATCTGGTTAGATCCTACATGTGACAGAGCAACTAAACTTTTGCTCCACAACAAGAGAAGCCATCACAATGAGAAGTCTTTGCACCACAATCAGAAAAAAGCCTGTGCAGCAATGGAGACCAGCACAGCCAAAAATAATTTCTTAAAGTTTTTGTTTAGCTAGAAGTGAATGAATACATAAGAATTATAAACGTCAAACTTAGAATACTGAATATTTGGGTATACAGTACACAGCTCAACTGAAGGGTGACACTTTAGCTCTTAAATTGGGTGTCCGGTTCACAAAAGTTGATTATATTTTTTTTACACTTTCATAATAAAAATATTTCATAATTTAAAATAGTATATTTGGATTTTATGTTCAGAAGAGTATAATTTGTTCTATTTTTTGACTCATTCAAGCCTTTAATAAAACAACATGCTTATGAAAGTGACTCAACCTGTAACTCTAAAGATCTATGTAATTTCAAGTTAGCATATAAGCTAGTTTTATTACTGTGACCTTTAACTGCATAATTACATGAATAAAAATAATTCTCATATTCAAGAATTGAAAGAACATCATTAATGCTTAGAATGAACTCTTTAAAATCTGAAAGGAATTTTACAATATATAAATTTTCTGAATTTCCAATTACGTTGTTGTTCAGTCACTTAGTCTTGTCCAGCTCTTTGGACCGCATGAACTGCAGCACTCCAGGCTTCCCTGTCCTTCACTACCTCCAGAGTTTGCTCAAACTCATGTCCATTGAGTTGGTGATGACATCCAACCATCTCATCCTCTGCCACTCCCTTCTCTTGCCCTCAGTCTTTCCCAGCATCATGGTCATTTCCAGTGAGTTGGTACTTCACATCAGGTAATTACAGACTTTTTGACTTTTTTTAAAAAAGTTACAGCGTTTGCAAAATACGTGTTATTTTGACCATATTATAAAGAAGATAAGCATGCCTCATTTTATAGTTTTCTAAATGAGAACAGAAGAGCCAGATGATTCACTGGCTGTTGCTCAGGAAAATACCAGTATACCAGCTACGACATGAAGGCCTGATACAGTGATTCTGCTTTGAAATGTGTCCCTCCTCTGAGTTACCAAACCCGTGCTCCTATCATGGCTCTTAATGGTCCCAGGGAGTTTAGGGGGCAACAAAGAGATTCACCCTCTCCATCTACTGCCAAAAAACACAAGACTCCACACTTGAAAAATAAGATCATCTGAGTATGTTAGTTTCTCTCAATTACCATATGATCCAGCATTTCCACTTCAGGGTATATACTCCAAAGAGTGAAAGCAGAGATATGAACACACTTGAAAAATAAGATCATCTGAGTATGTTAGTTTCTCTCAGAATTACCATATGATCCAGCATTTCCACTTCGGGGTATATCCTCCAAAGAGTGAAAGCAGAGATGTGAAAAGATACTTGTACAACTCATGTTTATAGCAGCACTATTCACAATAGTTACAAGGTGAAGGGAACTGAAGTGTCTGTCCATTGACAGACGGATGCATAAACAAAACATAGTTTATATACACAATGGAATATTATTGAGCTTTAAGAGGAAATTCTGACATACGCTACAACACTGGGTGAACCTTGACGTTAATGCTAAGTAAAATAAGCCAGTTACAAAAGGACAAGTACTGTGTGATCCCACTTATATGAGGTACCTAGAGTAGTCAAAGTCAGAAAGACAGAAAGAATGGTGGTTGCCAGAGGATGGGAAGAAAGGGAAATGAGGAATTAGTGTTTGATGGGTAGTTTCAGCTTGGGGAGATGGAAGAGTTTTGGAGATGGATGGTAACGACAGTTACACAACCATGTGAATGTATTTAATGCCACTGAACTATACACCTAAAAATGGCTAAAACAGTGATTTTTCTAACATTTTAACATGACTTTTTTAAAAGACAGTAAATTTGTGATACAAGCATCATGGTTCAGCAAATGAAATAAAACATGTTCCAAAGATGAGGCCTGCCTGATGGATGGTATTACCGTTAATTAAAGAATGTAGTGAAAGTGTTAGTTGTTCAGTTGTGTCTGACTCTGCTACAGACCTCATAAACTGCAGCCTGCCAGGCCCCTCCGTCCATGGGTTTCTCCAGGCAAGAATACTGGAGTGGGTAGCCATGCCCTTCTCCAGGGGATCTTCCGAACTCAGAGGTGGAAGCTGTATCTCTTATGTCTCCTGTCTGAGCCACCAGGGAAGCTGTGATGAAAGAATGTTCCACATCAAAAAAGATATTTGTTAGCAAAGAAACTTAAAAAAAGAGAAAGGCAAATGACTTTTTTTCAGCACAATTCAACCTATGAAGAACATAAGACAGGTATGTGACTCAAGTGGAAAGCAGTGCATCAAGCCTGAAATATGAGCCATTAAAAGCACGAAACTCATTGCTATTGCTTCCACTCCATCATGCCGAACAATCTGGTTATAAGTTGGATCTGGCTTTCATTGTAATTTGATCAACACAGAAAAGGTGAGGATCACCAGGCTCAACTACCCTAGACCCTTCCATCATTTCTCTTAATACATTAGTACTATGGTTTTTACGTCGCAGTTTATTAGCAAATTGTGTGACTGAGCACTCCAGAGTCCAATCACTTCTAGACCTGATAAACTGATTTCAAGCCTAAAAAAGAATCAGATGTTGAAACCAAATAAGCACACTATGGTCCTACTAAACTGTGGATGAATCTGTGGCAAGCTGTCCCCTTCCCTAAGTGACTCTCCTCTCTTAATGCACGTTTTCCATAATGCTGAATTGTAACTGCCTAGTATCAGACTCATGGGGCTTCCCTGGTAGCTCAGTGGTAAAGAATCTCCCTGCCAACGCAGGAGATACCAATTCAATCCCTGGGTCAGAAGATGTGCTAGAGTACAAAGTGGCAACCCACTCCAGTATTCTCACCTGGAAAATTCCACGCACAGAATAGCCTCACAGGCTACAGTCCATGGGTCTCAGAGTCGGACACAACTGAGCATGCACACACATTATTAGACTCCATTCCTTGAAAACAGAAAAATGGATATTTTATCTTTTATCCCTAACAACTAGTAAACTGCTTTGAAAAAGGAAAGAACCCAATAAATACATGATATGTGAAAATCCAATTTAGTGTGACATTTAGGGAGGATTATAAAGATTCTTCTATATAAAGTTTTCCTCTAAAGTTTACAAGTGGCAAGCTAAGCAACAGCAGAGAACGTGAACATATTTATAATTCCAAACTCTGAATTCATGTTGCGGTTACAGTGGTTAGGGCCTGTTTTCTTGAGAATGCCCTTGAGTGTGGCATTCAAACCATATAATGTGATCTGCATGAAAGCCCAGACAAGCCCCAGAGAGCACATGTCTCTTTCCCCCAATAACTTCTCCAGTATAATAAAGAACATGGAAGAATTATACCTCCACTTGACAACCATGTGGGACTGGTGTAAGTGCCATTCTTTCTAATGCCCATATTCTTCCTGTTGTTGTTGTTCAGTCTCTAAGTCATATCCAGCTCTTCGACCCCATGGACTGTAACCTACCAGGCTCCTCTCTCCATGGGATTTTCCAGACAACGCTGGAGTGAGTAGCCATTTTCTTTTCCAGGGCATCTTCCCAACCCAGGGATCGAACGTACATCTCTTGCATTGAGAATAGCAGCCACTGAGCCACCAGGGAAGCCCCAAATTCCTTCCTAACGTCCTTAACTTCTGCTCTTTCACCTAATGCAGCATTCAGATTCAACAGCAGCCCAGAGTACCCAGATAAGGAGTGCCCAAATAAGGTAACTATTGATACAACCAAATACAGCAGAGATGACTCTTTGACAACACAGGAGAGCATTGGGATAATGTAATTCAAGTTGCAAGAAAAGCAATACCAAATGTGAACGATTTTATGTTCAGAATAGATCCCAGTGTATCAGGAGAAAGTAATTCCTGGCCTATCATATGCAACCAGGATGACTAATTATTCTTAACCTTTGGGTCTTAATTTTTCTTTTTTTCCCTCTTTTTGGGTCAACAACACATTCTAGGAAAAAATATAAGCTATTTAATTTTCTATCAGTTAAGAGAACAGACTCCAGGGCAGATGGCCTGACTTCTAATCCTAGTTCTGCATTTACTAGCTGTGTAACCTGCAAATCACCCAAACGCTTGTCCAGTTGTCTCATATGTAAAATGAAGACAGCAACTACCTCATGGAGTTGTTATGAAGATTAAATAAATCTGCAACAGTGCCTAGCACACAATAAACGCCAGTTTATTGTTAATTATGTTTATTATTGTCATACATAAATGAAATTTTGATAAACATTAAGTTCTACCTTAAAAATTCTTAGTAAAGTGCTGATAATCATAAATTTCATATCTGGTAATTACGAGTTACATACCTGCCACTAGACCATAACTGTGACTTTCCCTACCTCATACCCAGACCTTCACACCAAGAAAGGCACAAGAAAGGCACAAGAAAGGCACAAGAAAGACACGTGCCAGACCTGTCCAGCCCTGAATTTTTTAAAGACCTTGCGGTAAAATCTTAACGCCTCGCAGGGAGGAAGAAAGAATAGATTAGGACAAAGCTATTCAAATGGTAGTAAGTTCACTTACGAATAAAAACAAAAAAAGACTGAAGGAGGTTAAGGAACAGGAGTACATACTATGCTGAAGACTGCCTCCAGAGTAAGCAAACACCATACTTTTCTCACAGTGGCGTCCAAATTCCAGCCTAAGGCAAAAAAAATTTTTTTTTACTGTAGCGTGCGTAGTGTTTAGAACTAAATGCTACGTGGTCGAATCTGCGCGCTGTCTCCGCCGCATCAGTCAGCAGCCGTGTGACCTTGCAGACGTCCTCTTACCTACAAGTCGTGGGGAATTACTTGAGCGCACGCAGAGCATCTTGGGAAAAGAGCCTTTGCAATCGGGTTTACTCTGAGCGACGCCCTCAGGGAGACCTGCGGACGCTAGCGACCGGACGCTGGCCCGTGTTGATGACATCACTTCCGGGGTGACAAGCTCAGGCTCTCCGGCGCCTGGGAAAGGGCGTTCAGTCGGCTTTGCGCGGAAAGGAGATGGTTACTAGGTACTATCGTTGACGAGTAAGGTGGGTGAGCTAGTTCAGCCCTCTTCTCTCTGTTGCTTTCGCACGGCTAGAATAGCGGTTCCAGTTGGAATCCCTCACCCCTTTAGAGCAGAGACCAGCGCTGGCCAAGTCCCAAGACAGACCAGGTTCACTTGGGACCCGGCTTGGCTCCAACAAGAAGGGCTTCGCACAGGCTTCCTTGGCTGGATTTAGTGACTATAAATCTAATTTATCATGGCGTGTCTGTTGGGATTGCATCCTCTGCAGCTGTACTCTGTGAATAGGTCGCTCATCTCCCATCCCTGGGCGCCCTCTGCTCCTGGGGAACGATAAAAGTTCCAATATTTGCTCTTTCCCCCTCATTTTGTCCATCAGTGTGATAGAGAAATAATCTACAAAATTTCTAGAAGGTTCTAGAACAAGGTGATTTAGGAGACATGAGACTAGATACTTGGCAGTGTCAGAAAAGCAGAGTGCTTTAATGATGGCCAGCTGTTATTGGAGAGAAGAGGATTTGGGGAGATCTGTTGGTGGCTCAGTGATAAAGAATCCCTGGGTGGGAAAGATCCCCTGGAGGGGGAAATGACAACCCACTCCAGTATTCTTATCTGAAAAATCCCATGGGCAGAGGAGCCTGGCATAGGGTCGAAAAGAGACACAACTGAGTATACACACTAATATGATAAACCTGTGGCAAAAGTGGAGATTTAATTCGAAAAATTGTAATTAATAGATAAAATAGGTATTAGGTTATGATCGTTTTAATTGAGGTGTTCTTTTAAGATGAGCTTTATGAGAATGCTTGTGTCTAAACTTACACGCCTCAATCTCACTGTGTATTTACTGTGAATTCTTGTTTTTCACCGACATGATTAAATTTTTCTTTTGAAAGATGTTTCCGGGAAATGGAATGCGTTAATTTTCATTAGTTTTGCTTTGCCTTTATTGTTTTGACTTTTTAAGACAACAATTTGTCTTAATTTTGGCTATAAAAAAATATAGCACTTTTCAAGGGACTGTGTAACTATTGTACTGTGATATTAGCTCTGACAGTTTCTTACAGCCTTTAAAATATTGTGCTAACTGTTAACAAAACTTTCCTAAATTTTTATAAAACTATATATTGAAAAATAAACAAAGTTTTCAGAAACTTTGCTTTACTCAATGGGCTAGTGGCGAATGTCAGTTCCAAATAATAGTTTGTTTCTTTCTCTTCTAGGAATTACCCATACAGTAAATATGCTAATATTGAATAAGACAGCAGGAGTCTTTTTTAAACCATCAAGAAGGAAAATTTATGAATTTTTAGGAAGTTTTCATTTTCATCCTGGAAAACTATTTCTTCATAAACTAGTATTGGGAATTGAAACCAGTTGTGATGATACAGCAGCTGCTGTAGTGGATGAAACTGGAAATGTTTTGGGAGAAGCAATACATTCCCAAACTGAAGTTCATTTAAAGTGAGTAGGCATTATCTTGATGGTTTCCACTTTTTTTTTTGAAAAATAAAATGAAATAAAATCTTAATTTATTACATATAAAAGGTAAATTTTAGGATATAATTTCTTCTTTTGTGCAAAAGTCTTAATAACTGATGTAGAAAACCTTACACCCTTCAACCTGGCTTTTAAGGACCTCCACAGTAAACTTCCTGACCTTAGCTAATCCTGTTGCCAAAAAGAAACAAACTTTGGTGTTTAGCCATGAGTTCCCCTCAGCAATGCCATTTCCTTTTGTCCAGCTGTATGTTTCATGGTCTCAATTGAAGTCCTAGGAAAGTATGACCTGACCTACAGCCTCTGTTAATCACTGAAAAAGAAAATCCTATTCACAAATATATATAATGTCGATACTTAATAATATACTGTTGTATTAAAACACAGAATGGTGCCAGGTTTATAACCTCAGTTGTTTCCAGAGGGCTACCAGGCAGATTACATAAATAAGTGGGCTGGGAATAGTGTAGAAAATAACTCCAGCCAATTATTGCTATACAGAAATGTAGGCCTTATGTCATTTGATCATAAGAATTTTCAAGAGAATGGAAATCCAGAATGTTATGGTAATATCTCCGAAATTTTAAAAATTAGTGGGCAACTCCAGTACATTAAAATATTGTGCAGTACAGCTATTCCTTCAAGCCATTAATTTCCAACATCTGAGTAGTGAAAAAGGTTGGAGTTTTGAGATCATAAACTTGTATTTGAATCATGAATTAGCAGTTGGTATTGGCTCTGACTTTGGGAAGTTCCTTATCCTCTCTGAATCTGTTTTATTTTTTTAATTCATCTTTTAAAATTTATGTTTAATTGAAGGATAATTGCTTTACAATATTGTACTCTTTTCTGCCATACAACAACATGAAAAAACTATGAGTATACATATGTCCCCTCTCCCTTGACTCTCCCTCCCACCCCGTTAGGTTGTCACAGAGCACCAGATTGAGATCCGGTGTTATATACAGCAACTTCCTACTAGCTGTCTGTTTTACTCCCTGCTGTGTCCACAAGTCTATTCGCTGTGCCTGTGTCTTTATCCCTGCCCTGTAAATAGGTTCATCAGTACCATTTTTCTAGATTCCATATATATATATATATTTATACAAACATTTGTTTTTCTCTTTCTGACTGTTTAATAGGCTTTAGGTTCATCTACCTCACTATAACTGACTCAAATTCGTTCCTTTTTATGGCAAAGTAATAGTCCATTGTATATATGTATGTATGTGTGCATACCACAACTTCTTTATCGTTTTATGAGTCTGCGGACATCTAGGTTTCTTCTGATTCTGTTTTCACATCCATAAAATAGGAAAGATAATACCTGCCTTATGGGATCGTGGGTTGCACCATAGTTATAACAACATAATATTATAATTAGAAATAATATACTTGAAGAGGCAGAGTAGGCCTCTAATGGTTACATATTATATGAAAGGAGCTGTGATGGGCCTTAATAAGGCACAGTGAAATACTAGCAAGTCCTTGCCTTCAAGAAGCTTAACCTAATATTTGAGACATGATATTTAGACCTACAAGGAAAGTTAGGAGTGCAAGGCAGCATGAAGTAAGTATCACAGAAGTAGTACAGACAATAACTTATTACCACACCTCAGTTTCACAGTCCTTTCACTATTTTGGGGTTATTGGACATCTGAACATAGGAATGTTAACTGCACAGAAAAGCCTACCCTGACCACTTTATCTGAATTAGGTACCCCCACGCAGTTTATTCTGTATCATCGTATCCTGCTTATTTTCCTAGTAGTTATTTTCCTAATTTTTATGTTTACTTATTTACAGTGTTTCCCCCAAATAGACTCGAAGCTCCAAGGTGATGGAGGCTCAGTTCAGTCTCTCTGTCGTGTCCGACTCTTTGCAACCCCATGAATCGCAGCACACCAGGCCTCCCTGTCCATCACCAACTCCCGGAGTCTACACAGACCCATGTTCATTGAGTCAGTGATGCCATCCAACCATCTCATCCTCTGTCTTCCCTTCTCCTCCTGCCCCCAATCCTTCCCAGCATTAGGGTCTTTTCCAATGAGTCAACTCTTCACATGAGGTGGCCAAAGTATTGGAGTTTCAGCTTCAACATCAGTCCTTCCAATGAACACCCAGGACTGATCTCCTTTAGGATGGACTGGTTGGATCTCCTTGCAGTCCAAGGGACTCTCAAGAGTCTTCTCCAACACCACAGTTCAAAAGCGTCAATTCTTCGGTGCTCCGTTTTCTTCACCGTCCAACACTCAAATCCATACATGACCACTGGAAAAACCATAGCCTCGACTAGATGGACCTTTGTTGGCAAAGTAATGTCTCTGTGTTTTAATATGCTGTCTAGGTTGGTCATAACTTTTCCTTCCAAGGAGTAAGCATCTTTTAATTTCATGGCTGCAATCACCATCTGCAGTGATTTTGGAGCCCCCAAAATTAAAGTCTGACACTGTTTCCCCATCTATTTCCCATGAAGTGATGGGACCAGATGCCATGATCTTAGTGTTCTGAATGTTGAGCTTTAAGCCAGTTTTTTCACTCTCCTCTTTCACTTTCATCAAGAGGCTTTTTAGTTCCTCTTCACTTTCTGCCATAAGGGTAGTGTCGTCTGCATATCTGAGGTTATTGATGCTTCTTCCAGCAATCTTGATTCTAGCTTGTGCTTCTTCCAGCCCAGCATTTCTCATGATGTACTCTGCATATAAGTTAAATAAGCAGGGTGACCATATACAGCCTTGACGTACTCCATTTCCTATTTGGAACCAGTCTGTTGTTCCGTGTCCAGTTCTAACTGTTGCTTCCTGACCTGCACACATGTTTCTCAAGAGACAGATCAGGTGGTCTGGTATTCCCATCTCTTTCAGAATTTTCCACAGTTTATTGTGATCCACACAGTCAAAAGCTTTGGCGTAGTCAATAAAGGAAAAATAGATGTTTTCCTGAAACTCTTGCTTTTTCGATGATCCAGCTGATGTTGGCAATTTAATCTCTGGTTCCTCTGCCTTTTCTAAAAGCAGCTTGAACATCTGGAAGTTCATGGTCCACGTATTGCTGAAGCCTGCCTTGGAGAATTTTAAGCATTACTTTATTAATGTGTGAGATGAGTGCAATTGTGTGGTAGTTTGAGCATTCTTTACCATTGCCTTTCTTCGGGATTGGAATGAAAACGGACCTTTTCTAGTCCTGTGGCCACTGCTGAGTTTTCCATATTTGCTGGCATATTGAGTGCAGCACTTTCACAGCATCACCTTTCAGGATTCAAAATAGCTGAACTGGAATTCTGTCACCTCCACTAGCTTTGTTCATACTGATGTTTTCTAAGGCCCACTTGACTTCACCCTCCAGGATGTCTGGCTCTAGCTGAGTGTGAGTGATCACACCATTGTGATTATCTGGATCGTAAAGATCTTTTTTGTATAGTTCTTCCGTGCATTCTTGCCACCTCTTCTTAATATCTTCTGCTTCTGTCAGGTCCATACCATTTCTGTCCTTTATCGAGCCCATCTTTGCATGAAATGTTCCCTTGGTATCTCTAATTTTCTTGAAGAGGTCTCTAGTCTTTCCTCTTCTATTGTTTTCCTCTATTTCTTTGCACTGACTGCTGAGGAAGGCTTTCCTGTCTCTCCTTGCTGTTCTTTGGAACTCTGCGTTCAGATGGGAATGTCTTTCCTTTTCTCCTTTGCTTTTCACTTCTCTTCCTGTGTTGATCACCACACTACCTAGTGGCTGGCACAACACTTGACACGTTGCGTGTGGCAGCGGCCTTAGGAGACAGATAGGCCTTCAGTGAATGGAGATGGAAAGACTGTTGTAGACTGAGATAGTGTCGTTGGCAGAGGTAAAGAGGTGAGAAAGCGCAGGACAAAACAAAACTTTGATTTTAGCTAGGGTGTAAGTCCCATGAGAATATGCAAGCTGTTTGATACCAGCTCATCTCAGCGTTTATTGAATAACTACAATTGCAAGGCAGCATCTGAGGCACTGTGGGTACAGCTATAGGTATTTTCCTCTGAGCAGCTTACCATATAAAATGGTTTAGATTCTGATCCAGCCACTGACTAGCTTGGAGACCTTGCACCATTTTCTGTGACTCAGTGTCCCTATCTGTGAAATGGGGAGAATAATGTCTACTAGCTCATAATATTGTTGTGAAGATTAAATGTGAATTCTTTTGAAGTATATAATGTAGTTCTTGTGAAATAGGAAGGGCTGCAAAAACCCCATCTATTACTGGTAACAGTAATACTTCTCTTTCTGTTATAAGTTAGTGAAGAAGACAAAGAGGTAAACAGTTGCTGTAAAACAGCATGTAAAGCGAAGTAATAGAGGTCTGCTTAGGAGAGGAGTTCTCTTCTTTCAAGTTGAGACCTGAAGGAGAATCTTGACTTCTCCCTCACCCCTCTGTACCCAAATCAGTCATCCGGTCCTGGTAAATCTACCTTCCAAATATGGAAACTTTCCCTTGCCACTGACTTAATTCAAACCCTTATTGTCTCTTGTCTGAACTCCTGGCTCCAGCCTTGGGGCTAAATAGTTTCCGTGCCTCTTTATTAGCTTTGTTCCTTAATCATCGGTTTTCCATACTATCTAAAAATTATTTGGTTATTAATTGACTTTTAGCAATCATTGTTACTTCTTTGAGAGTAGAGCCATTGTGTTTTTCATCTCTTTCATCTCTGATGCTTAGCATAATCCTTAGAATACATAGAAGAGGCACAAAAAGAAGGGAAATGTAGGCAAGTGGGGGAAGGAAGAAACAAGTGGGAGGGAGAGGATTTGGATTTAAAGTCTCCCGCATTCCAGTCATCACTGCTTTTTTCCTGGCAACACAGTATAGCACAACTCCAAGGATCAGAGAAAGTATCTGGAGAAGTATAGTTAGAAGGCTTTGAATAGAGTGATTTTGTTGTAGCCACACGCTCCGGGAAGCAAACCCACTCAGAAGGACAATGCAGATAGTGAAGTGCAGTTTATTACACCGGCGGGCCCAAGGCAGAGTCTCCTCATAGCCAAGGACCCCGACCAGCATTTGTGAGGATCTTTTATACCCAGGTGTACGCGTCCACACCCACCACCCCAAATCACCCGAAACTTATATAAACAAAGGAAAGGTATATACAATCACAATAATGCCATCATTCAAGTATCATGTGTTCGGACAGTCAATAATCAATAAGCCCGAGGTTACATTCCAAATAGTTAATAGTCGATAAGCCCAAGGTTACTATCAGAAAGTTTATGACCTGTCCGAAGCCAGGGGTGATTAGTGCATGTTTTCTCTTAGGTGTTGAGTATCCTGGATATAATCTTCGAGATTCCCCTGTCCAGAGGGGGAGGTCTTATCCCTCCATTGTAGTTTCCACAGGCACTAAGCACAGAGTTCAGAGTCCATTAGAGAGGTGCCGAGCATGATCAGCATGAACAGGCCTGAAATGGAGATCGGGCCCTATGAATTCCTTCTTCAATTTAATGAGAGGTTTCTGAAATCGGTGGTGACAGTCAAAAGAGCCTGACCTCACCAATGCTTAAACTTAATTAAACGTGGAAAGTGAGGGAAAGGAAGGAGATGGAGATGAGCCTTGAAACCTAAGCAGTTTGGAGGTTATCAGTCCCATTAACAGAATTGAGGAATATAGAAGAAAAGGTAGCTTTAAAGAATTAAGGAAAATTGTATTACAATATGAATGTGTTGAAATAAGGTAATTCCTCTTGAATAGCACCCTCATTGACTGACACATACATATGTTAACTATTAAATAAGTCATTGAGTGCCATTTGTATAAACCTGCAGATCTTACAACATCAAATCCTCAAATATTTGAAGTTTTTTTTTTTTATTTTGAGAGTAGAGGTATATCTTGCAGACCTTCTATGTTTTTGCTCTGCCCTCTGATCAGTCACATGCTGGCAGGTTTTTTGCTAACAACCTTTACCTTCTAATTCTTTACTCTACACAAGGAGTGATCGTCCACGGCTTGTCCTACATGGACCAAAAATTAAAATTGGATTCTTGGATTAAGATTGGATTCCCAGACTTTATTTCAGGATTGCAAGCTGTCTACTGTCCTACCATGACCTCAAGTGCAGTGTGTTTAAAAATAAACTCGTCTTCTTCACAAAACTGTCTTCATGTCTCTATTAGGATTTCTTTTCTCCCAGTCATTTTGGCTTAGGATTTACCTTTGATGGCTTGGTTCCCCCTTCCCCTGATATCCAATTAAAATTATTACAGTTTTCGGTTCTTAGTCCCTTTCCATTCTCATGATCAATCAGTTTAAGATGTAATAACCTTACACAAATACTTTTGCAATAACCTTTAAAAATCTCCCTGCCTGCATATAAATTCCTTTCCCCAAAATCCTGATTTCCTTTCCTAAAACCCAATTTTATCCTGTCCTTTCCTTATTCAAGACTTCTTTAGAATGCTTCTCAGAATTATTTTGGTGATTTCATTTATCAAGAAACCCATGGGAGTTTGTTGTGTACAATTTTGCAAAGTCAGCAACAGTAAATTACATCCTTAATCACTGCATGTTGAGTTTTTATAAATGTACTACATATTATAAGGCACACATAATTAGAAAATACTTGACTTACTGATGTTTTTAGCTATATAATGATTAATTTGAAAACATGCCTTCAGCCATAATAGATACATACTTTTTCTTCCTCTGTTTTTAGAATCTTAAACTTATAAAAGTTGGGTTGTTTTTTATGTCTTTCAGAACAGGTGGGATTATTCCTCCAGTAGCTCAACAGCTTCATAGAGAAAATATTCAACGCATAGTACAAGAAGCTCTCTCTGCCAGTGGAGTCTCTCCAAGTGAACTCTCAGCAATTGCAACTACCATAAAGCCAGGACTTGCTTTAAGCTTGGGCGTAGGTTTATCATTTAGCTTACAACTGGTAAACCAGTTTAAAAAGCCCTTCATTCCTATTCATCATATGGAGGCTCATGCACTTACTATTAGGTTAACAAATAAAGTAGAATTTCCTTTTTTAGTTCTTTTGATTTCTGGAGGTCATTGTCTTTTGGCATTAGTTAGAGGAGTTTCAGATTTTCTTCTTCTTGGAAAGTCTTTGGACATAGCACCAGGCGATATGCTTGACAAGGTAATTATTTAAGAATATCTCCATTCTTTTTAGTTAGGTGTCTGTTTCAGCTAAATGGTAATAGATGAACTATCAGTATTCATCTAAATATTTCTGGATAATATCATATTAAACTGAAAAACATTGAGCAATATTGTGAGCAAAATAATGTGAACAAAACAAAAAGAGTAGTGCATAATTTTATGAAAGATTGCTTCTTACCCATTCTGAATAAGATGACATGAGGTTTACATCAGTATATAAAGGCTCTAGTAGTTTGCATGTACTACATTTATGTTTTTAGTCAAATAACATGTGAAAGAAAGTGCTTTGTGAAGTGTAATGTACCTTTTAAAATTGAAATGAGGATATATAAAGATGACATAAGGACATTAAAGATGCACAACGTTTTATTATTAAATGTAAAAAGTGCTGATACCACTGACAAGCAGATTTATTTTCCTTTGTTTCAGCATTCTAAAAATGACTTCCTTATATAAAACACCTGCTCATATCAAGCTGAAATTCAAAAGAAATAGGGCAGGTTCTTATTCTGAAGTTTATAATTGAGCAGTCATTGTCATTTTCAAACCTATTTTCCATCCTCAATAGAAGAGCAAAAGTAGATAGGAAGGCAGTGATTGGCCACTATTGATCACTTTTCAGAAGGAGCAGGATGTCTGTCTTGACCAGCCACCAGGTATAGTCCTTAGTTGAAAAGTATAGCATGTCTTATTCATCCAGGATAAAAACGATTTCCTTTGTACCTTGGTTTCAAAATGTACAGTTTCATGATGTTACAAAATTTTTTGTTTGTTTTTGGTAGGTAGCAAGAAGACTTTCTTTAATAAAACATCCAGAGTGCTCCACCATGAGTGGCGGGAAGGCTATAGAACATTTGGCCAAACAGGGAAATAGATTGCATTTTGATTTCCAACCTCCCATGCAACGTGCTAAAAATTGTGATTTTTCTTTTTCTGGACTTCAACATGTTATTGATAAGATGATAATGCAAAAGGAAAAAGAGGAAGGTATATTTGTAATTAGTAAAGTTGGACAGATAAGGAACACTGGATGGCATCTAAAAATACCTGCTCGTTCCTGCAGGTATTGAGCAGGGGCAGATCCTGTTGTCAGCTGCAGACCTCGCTGCTGCAGTCCAGCACGCCGTAGCCTGCCACGTTGCCAAAAGAACACATCGTGCTATTCTGTTCTGCAAGCAGAGAGGCTTATTCCGTCAAGGTAGCACAGCACTGGTAAGTCTTGTCATTACAGAATAGTAGTAATCCTTTACAGTGTGCTCCTTTCCTTTCAGAGCTTAATTGACCGTAAGCATAGGATGAAAAGATCTTTATGCCATATGTTGTCCCTGGCAGTAAGAGATTACGTAGAATAAAAACTAACAGCCATTTCTTGTACAGCTATAGCACTTTTATAGGACATCTGTACAGCCTGTGTGGCAAAAATGTTCAAGGCTGCATCTTACTGAATTTAAAAGAGGCTTTACAGTATGAAACAAAATGCAGTATAACTGCTATCATTGTTTTTAGAAAAACGGACTGTTTCCTTCAAAGTTATGTTCCTTTGATGAAATCCCTTTAAATGTGCTTAAAAGGCTTGATAAATTTCCTGTATCTTAAACTTTATCCTTTTGAAAATTGTAAAGTGGGAAAATATGTAAACAGTAGGTTCACAAAATGGAATATTACACAAATATCAAAGGTAATAGTTTAAGAATTATGTAGTAAAATGAAAAAAATGCTTATAAGCAAAAACTACAGGGTCTAAAATACTGTATAAGGATTGTACTATGAGGAAGGTTAGAAAAAATATATATACAAAAATGATAGTGATCATATGGTAATATTGAAGTTGTTGATTTGTTTTTCCTTTTCCAAATGTGTACTATATAGATATACCACTTAATCATTTCCCCACCTACCAAAATATGATATTGTCTTATTGTATAATACCAGTGTTTTCCCCAGGTTTAGCTCACAGCTTACCTCATATTCATATGTGATATTTGCTCACTTTGGTCTTCTGAACTTTTTCAGGTTGTATCTGGAGGCGTTGCAAGTAACTTATATATCCGAAAAGCTCTGGAAATTGTGACAGATGCAACACAGTGCACTCTGCTGTGTCCCCCTCCCAGACTATGCACCGACAATGGCATTATGATCGCGTGGTAAGCCACAGGGTATTTGTGGCTCACTCATAATCGTGTCAGTGTTAATTGCTATTTCATCATGCTAAATTTTCTTCCTTTGAATCTTCGGCTAGTCATTTTATTTTTAATGATTTTCGTTTAGGAATGGTGTTGAAAGGCTACGTGCTGGCTTGGGCATTTTACACAACACAGAAGGCGTCCGCTACGAACCGAAGTATGTGCTACCATTCATAATCTCTGTGCAGGTTGCACCATAAAAGTCACAGTCTGGGTCTTGCTTTTATATTTTAGGTTTTCATTGACATTCTGGTGGTACTTGAAGAAAGATTACATTAGTTTTTGTTCTTCTAACCTAGGTGGTAGATATTACAGGAAATATTTTTGTTATAGCAATAAGTTACACAAATGTTGACAAATTAAAGGTTAGAAACAGGGAGTAGGTAAGGATGATGAATTCTCTCATTGGGGACCAGAATGGAAACCATGTCCTTGACCTGGATTTCTGCAGTGTCAGGACCATCTCAGCACTGACTGCTATGCTGGAAATAACAGAAATGTGCATAAAGTAATGAGGTGTGAGACTGGGCTGTGAATATACATCTCCACAGGAAGCTGAGAAAGTGCCAAAAGATAGTTTATTTTCTGCAATCCTTATTTCCCCTCCCAAATTGAAGCTCATAGGAGTAGCACAGTTTTTCAATTTGTTATCAAGTTCTGATCTAAGTTAATTCTGGAATAGTAAAAATAGTAAAGCATGAATATTTTTTATATTTTAACATAATTCGATGTTCAGTATTGTTTCATCTGCTGTTTTAAAACTTTTCAGCATTTTAGTACGTAACTGTCAGCCTCCTGAACCATAGGCTACTAAAACTGATCATAAATGAACAGATTTTAGTTAGTAGTGACAATAAGAATCCCTTCAGTTGATGGCCTAGCCTCAGGTGGAATCTGCCATCTGATCCAACACAGCCTTCTTGTGGAAGTGTTGAGGCTGGAAATGAAGCCTAGCATAGGGCAATATGCTAAACATGTAGAAAAAGCAGAAACCTGAGACCAGAATTATTTACTGAGGAAAAACAGAGGAAGAGGGTAGGATCTAAGGTCTCTCCTACCACCAGTGACAAAGGAACGTAGAAAGGAACGAGCCTGCTTTTGAAACCTCAGAGAAGAGCAGGTGGAAACCTGGTGAATTTCTGAAGTAGGAATGGATAGTTTAGCTGTATGGTAAACTTTTCAGCCTTTTAGCTTCGTAGAGCATAAAGCATTTTCTGTAATTTTTTTGTTTCAACTTTTAACTTATTTACAGTATTTGAGAGCAGTGGAACTCTTTCAAAAACATCTCAACCTCAAACTCACTAAATTGTGTGCATTAAATATGTATAGTTTTTAACATGTCAATTATACCTCAAAGAGATTTCTTTTGTTTGTTCTTTTTTTTTTTTTTTGGATAATGAAAGAGGTTTTAAAAAATTGCCAGATTTAGATTTCTAGCCTTCCTTTACCGGTTTTGCTAGTTTGAGGTCCTACTTTATATGTATTCAAGAACCACCATCACATATGAGAGTTATACACTAGATACATATATTTTTTGTCAGAATTCTAAACAAATAGTTTGCAGAACTAGTGACAAAATCAGTAAGCAAATATTTGAAATAATGTGATTTGTCTGGTTTTGATGCAGATGTCCTCTTGGAGTAGATATATCAAAAGAAGTTGGAGAAGCTGCTATAAAAGTGCCACGATTAAAAATGAAGATTTGATTTTTGCTTTAAAAAATATCCCTAAAGGTTTTTATTTTTTTGTATATAAAATATATAATATTAATTGTTCATCAAGACTTTCTTTGTTATTACTTTTCTTATGTTTGATGTTTAACCTGCTCTTCTGAGAGACAATAATAATATAGTCTTATAAGGGAGCATAGGGGTTTTTCTATTTAATTATCAAAAACCAAAATAAAACATCTTGTGAGGAAAATAATATACTGATATTGGCAGGTGAAAAGAAAAATCTTAGAAAAAATGTAGCAGTTCTGCTAAATCATGGCCCCATGTTAACCCAGGCATAGATCTTTTCCCACCTCTCTCACATCAGAATAGTATAAGTTCCTATGGAAACATCACACTGACTTTTCTAGTGAGACAGCAATTTTAGAAAGGTAGCCAGGTCAAAGTCATGTCAACTCAGAATTCTAGGACAAAACCAAAGGAGACTTTCTCTAATAGAATGTAAGTTAATAATTATAAAAATATATATTGTTAGGTAGGTATCTTCTTTGGAGCAATGGGATTTCTATACATTTCTTAAGATCCATCTGAGATTTTAAAAAAAGATGACATGCAAGTAATCCCTCAAGGGTATATTGTATTTTTTAGTTGGCCACATATATTAACATTCATTATTTTAGAAAGTATATTTAATCAGTGAAAATATATGAAATGAAAAAGGTTTGTTTTTTTGATAATGTCCTTTGAATCTGAACTTTTACTGCAGATATTGTAACAGTTCATGACTTTTCTTCTGCCCAGATTAAAGGAACTGAATGTACTGTCCTTTGAATATATGATGCTACTAACTGTTCAATGTCCTTTGAGAGGTTTTTAGTAGAGATTTATGTCACACCATCCATAACTGGATCAAGTTGTTAAAAGCCCATAGGGTCACAAAGAGTCAGACACAACTGAAGCGACTTAGCGTGCATGCACAGGTAAGAGGCAGGTGATTTGATGAATTGAGACCTTCTCATTTTACATACAATTTTTAAAAATATAAAGAAAATGCAAGGTAATAAAAATAATACTTATTTTGGCCCTGTACTTAAAGAGAAATACAGTAAAGCTTTAAGCTTGGTAGGATGGTCTGTCTAGGCCAAGATACTCAGGAAATGCCTGTGTTGTTGAATGCAATAATGATCCTCAACTTTGAAGCCACCTGAATCCAGTGACAAAGTTCAAAATTTGCTTCTAAAAGCTTTTTTTTTTTTTAATATCTGCAGAGGCTTAATGTTTCGTTGATGTGAATTCTTAACTATGCTGAGTAAATGATACTGGTTTTTATCATTTGAATTATTTATCCCTTCCTAGTATAAAATTCTCCCCAGATTTTTCCCTGGAATTCCTGTATTTTAGTCTCTCCACCAGAAGCTGTGACTCTGGACTGTTAAGATAGTTCAGAATTGAACTTGGAGATTAAGGAAGCCTCTCACTGTACCGTGGTCCAAAGCACAGGCTTTGGACTGTGGCACACAGAGAGCCCTAAGCACTTGTAGCCACTGCCACACCCACCGCCACCGCTGGAGAAAATAACTGGTAACTGACATGTGTTCCAGTGCAGCCCGGGTAGACTACAGAGACAGCCGAGCCAGGTGGCCAGAGGACTCCCTGAAACCCAGGTAGCTTTTGTGTCACGCCTGTTCGCTGCTGCAAAACGTGAGAAGCAGACAGACATAAAGCTTGCACCTGCTGGAAGCAGTGCTCTTTGGGCAAAGACGGCATGTGATTCTAAGCCACAGAGAATGTCATCTATTCCAGCTGCACACCAAGGATGCTCTGTAGCTGTGGAGTCTGGTCTATGGTGGCGGCCATACTTTATGCTCGATAGGAGGCGATTTCAGATTTTTTTCAATAAAATGTTTTTAAATGTATACATTTCAGATCTTTAGAAGGCTCATGCATCTGTGGTATCCATCATTAAATGTCTTACGGCAGCACAGTGAGTGTTACCATGTAGGCGGCTTTGAATCGGACCTTTTTAGAGCGGCGTACCAATAAAAACAACCTTGCTAACATTTAATACATAGATATATGTGCACTAATTGTGTCACTTGTGTCAGCTGCTGTATCTTAATGGTTTTAGGTGCAAGCCTTCTATTATAGAAAATGCTACTTAATTTTTGAAGCCATGTATCAGACCTGATGTTAAAGTCCAGTAGACATGCTAAGGAAATTTTGTTAAACATCAATATCAAGAATTTGCATTCAAAAAGATTATTCAGTTATGTATATTTTAGCACAATTGAAAATGAAAAATTTTACAAGATTGCTCAGGAATCCTTTCACACTAAAATGCTTTTATTAGCCTTCTGCAGGCTCTGGATTAGCTTTCTTTACATATTTCCCAAGTTGGTTCAAAAGCACTATTCTTGGTCTTGATACAGTTATGATATCTGATGAAATTCCAGATGAAAAGGAAAAAATATTATGAGGAACAGTAGTCTTTTTTGTTGTTCTGAAGAGTCCCATGAAGTTAGTTACAGGAGGTATAAAAGTCAAAGAATCTCTTGGTTGAATTTTGGGTTTTAATTTTCTTCGGTGCTCTTTCCCTAAAAAGGAGAGAGCCATAATTAAGTATCTCTTAAGCCTAAGAGCTCTAGGAATAGTCTCACTGCTTTTAGTTCTATATATTTCTGTTTCTTCACATCACTGAAACATACTAAGAAAACAGATCAGTAGCTTCCAGACTTTCAGATGCTGGAATGCAAAAATCTGGGGAGATCAATATATGGTTGCAGACTTTTTATTATGCCAAGTTGGCACGAATGAAAGAACAAATGCCAGCTACTTTAAACATCATTTTGTAAAAGAAGGGATATTTTCATGTCAAAAGAAGGTGTAGCAACAGACAATTAATCTCAAAAATATACAAGCAACTCCTGCAGCTCCATTCTAGAAAAATAAACGACCCAATCAAAAAGTGGGCCAAAGAATTTAACAGACATTTCTCCAAAGAAGACATAAAAATGGCTAACAAACACATGAAAAGATGTTCAACATCACTCATAATCAGAGAAATGCAAATCAAAACCACAATGAGGTACCACTTTACACCAGTCAGAATGGCTGCCATCCAAAAGTCTACAAGCAATAAATGCTGGAAAGGATGTGGAGAAAAGGGAACCCTCTTACACTGTTGGTGGGAATGCAAACTAGTACAGCCACTATGGAAAACAGTGTGGAGGTTCCTTAAAAAGCTGCAAATAGTCCTGCCATATGACCCAGCAATCCCACTGCTGGGCATACACACCGAGGAAACCAGAATTGAAAGAGCCACGTGTGCCCCATTGTTCATCGCCGCATTGTTCACAATAGCCAGGACATGGAAACAACCTAGATGCCCATCAACTGACGAATGGATAAGAAAGCTGTGGTACATATACACAATGGAATATTACTCAGCATTAAAAAAAAATTCATTTGAATCAATTCTACTCAGAAGGACCGAACTGGAGCCCATTATCCAGAGTGAAGTAAGCCAGAAGCAAAAACAACAATACAGTATATTAACACATATATATGGAATTTAGAAAGACAGTAACGAGAACCCAACATGCGAGACAGCAAAAGGAACGCAGATGTATAGAATAGACTCGTGGACTCTGTGAATGAGGGAAAGGGTGGGATGATATGGGAGAATGGCATTGAAACATGTTAATTATCATATGTCTAATCAATCGCCAGCCCAGGATTGATTCTCGGGGCGGGTGCATCGAGATTTCCCGGGGGGGGAGGGGGGAGGGAGGGGTTTCTGGAGGGGGAGCATATGTAAACCCATGGTGATATCATGACAATGTATGGCAAAAACAATAAAAGGGAGGAAAATAAATAAATAAATAAAATCTACCAAAAAATTAAAAAAAAAAAAAGAAGGTGTAAAAGCCATTGCCTTAAAATGGAGGACTTTACTTGAATTAATTTAACTTTATCAGAAACCTAGTTGTCCTTTTTCCTTTTTGTCTTATGTTATCACAAACCTGGTCTGGACTTTGCAGACCATTTCTGGTATACATATTATTCAGAAAACTATTAAAAGGAAGGAATAATGGAACTAGCTTTATTCTTCTAGGTAAACTACTTTTACACTAAAGAAGCTATACGAAAACCAGACCATACAGAAACCATTCTACTACCAATGATACTCAAAAATACAGCTTCCCACACATACCTACCTTCCCTCAGATACTCCCTGATAAATGAAGTTCTTCCCTGTCCTTTTCCTATTCTCTGTCTTTCCATTTGTGACTCCAAAAAAGTGATATTGATTTCAGAAAGTTCTGTCTTTGCTTTTACAATGAGGTTATATACCAAATGGACCGACTCTGGGTCCTACACTAAGCACACATGATCAAGCACTAAGCATATACATACAATCAGTAAGTAATTTATTTCCCTATTACTTGTCTAATAGGAATTGGATACTAACATGATAAAATACTAACATTCTGATCTCACAGGCCTCGGCCACTCAGCCATCAACTCTATAAGCTTATCTATCAACTATAAAACTGAACATATCAATGGAAAGAATACCATCTCTGCTGTAAGAACTTACAGACAAGTTGTACATGAAACAGTAATAGCAAGATTGTAATTAAAGTCGTACTTACATATTGTTTCAATAATGACATCTCTGTGCATGGCTTATGAGAAGAAGTAAAGTAAGAAAGGGGTTTCTGTCAAATGATGTAAGTGGGGAAGCCTTAAAAGGAATGATTAACACAGCACAGGCTTGTAAATGGAAGATATTTTAGATATGTAAAACTAGAAAAGTAGAAGTTTACCGGGAAACATTTTTTGGTAGCCTCTACATTTTGAATTCTTAGAAATAAAACAATTATAAAAGGTCAGAATAGAAAGTATCTCAGAGATAAAAGAAAAATCAATTACCTTTCTTAAAGACAGGAATTACGGATGGTCCTCCATTTTTCTCCAGACTAAAAGGAAAACACTTTTATTACAAAAACTAGAAATATATAAAAACTTAATATACCCAGGTGCCATATTCAGTGCCTAGTGGTCTAATTTATACATGTTACCTGTACTATGTGTGTTACCTGTAAGTATTTTATAGTCCATCAGTCATTTATTCACTTGCCACCCAAAACATGTGGAGATTCAGTATGCTTGAAGTGAATAGGAAAAGTTTCATGGAAGAAGAGACACTTCAGGTAGGTTTTGAAGAAAATAGGTCTTTAAATAGATGAGTTGGGGGAGGGTATTCCAGATATGGGGAACAGAATATGAAAAATAACAGTACTATAAAACAGCATGGCATGTTCAAAGGGCACTAAGTAGTCTAGTGTGATCAGAATTAAAGTTAGCTGGGCGACATGATGGGAGATAAGATTGGAGAATAAAGATCAGGTCATTTTGTGTACCATGAATAAGAGAAAATTTAAACTTTATTTTCAAAGTAATATGATACTAATGAAGTGTTTCAAGCTAAAGAATAACAAGGTATACCTAAGTTGATATGATGTGGCCTTAATAGAAGTACTTTATAATCATTACCCTGTACATGTAACATATAAATATGGTATTACAAAATTTCCCTGGTAATAAAATGTAATTTTAAATGTTAAAACTGCTTATGACGGATGTGTTCCTGGTTAATTTGATGAGAAACATTTGCTTTTGTCAACTTTAATAAGACGGGCCCCAGTCTGTTCGATATGCCAGTTTCATGGCTATAGGGTAACATGAAACTGGCTAGTACTTTAGGCTCAGATTATTTTCACATAGGGTCAATTAACAGTAAAATTTTGTTTCTCTACATACTTCAAAATTTACACATCCAAAGACTCTTCTAAAGCCATTCTTGGGGATGAATGAAGATGTGGGAATAGAGAAGTGGTATATACTCCGAAACAATGCTGCCATGATCCCAACCAAAATCAGTCTACTTTATGTTTCCAGTAGTGGTATCAAGGGGTATTTTGTGGAAATTAATAATTTTTAGCACATTTCCCATAGTTTCATTTAAATAAAATTCCTTTGCAGGCTTGTTATGAAAATTAAAGGGAATAGTCAATCTATATAAATACTGTAAGGAGAGTGCATAGAATTCTTAGTTATGTCAGTAATTGTTATTTGTTTACCAGTTTTACTCACTTGGTAGTCATTCCCATAAGTTTACTGACCACTTCTTATTGTTTATGATCCTTAAAATTGAGAGTTCACAACTCCAGGGGATGCCATTCACCTCACAGTGATTATAGATGGCAGTAAAGTGTACTGAGGAAGGGGTATCTTATTCTAATTCCCAAAAAGTTGCCATATGGGCTAGCTGTGGGAGTGACTGTGTAAAATAATACTTCCATTATTTAAAGTAAATTAGTTTTTTGAATAATATAATTTTAAACATTTTTTAAATCAAAAATTTTAAACCCAGAAAATTAAAGCAATTGTAATTTAGTTTTCCCTGGATTATATAAAATTAGATAATCAGTTTTGGGTATTCAATTTTTCAAAGAATTCAAATTAAAATGACTGAAGATATACTCATTTTTTTTATACTTAAAATTGATTTATAGAACCATGATACACTACTGGATTCTGTTGTCTTCTCTTATCATAGAGTTAATTATATATCTTGAGTAGTTCTGTTTCCTATGTGTAAATAGTACTATTTGCAGGGACTTTTAATTCAGCTGTAATTACAGAAGAGGAAATATGCCCACTGTAAGGAGATTCTCCTCTCCTCTCTTTTTACAGAAACTTAAGTTCATGGTAGAACTGCAACACTGAAGCAAAATCCTCTGAATAAATGCCTGGCAAACTTTGCCATAACTTTAGCCACTGGGTCTGATTTAGCCCTCTTTATACCCTGTGAATTTGGCATAGCTCTGAATCAGGTGTAAAAGCCCCATTTGATGCCAGGGTCATAGTGGCATTCCTGGTTGCCTCAGAGCTCTCAAATATACCTCATATCTACCAAAAATTGACTTCCTGAATCACCCCGCCAGGCTCCTCTGTCCATGGAATTCTCCAGGCAAGAGTACTGGAGTCGGTAGCTATTCCCTTCTCCAGGGGATCTTCTGACCCAGGGATTGAACCCCGGTCTCCTGCATTGCAGGCAGATTCTTTTAGTCTTTGAGCCACCAGGGAAGCCCAACTTGAACTTGGAGGCAACTAATCTTCCAAAAACTTCTGAAAAGGGGGATGAATAACCCTGACTAGACAGGATCTCCAAGATCAGTTGTGTTCTTGTCTGCACTCTAAATTCTGTTGCTAAGTTGGAATTAAAAAGAGGCTTTGGCAACGGACATTTAGAATGAAGTCTTTGTTACACAGTGCATAGATTAATATCAAGGATAGTTCCCTTTGCTTGATCTTCCTTTAACTTCCTTAAAAATTTATCTCAGTAATTTCACTACTGCCACTTCAAATATAGGAATAATACCTTAGGGAAGGAAGTCCCACTTTTTGTTGCATTTCAAATTCCTTTAAAAATGCTGGGTTTATACTTGCATCTCTGCTGATATTATTCATTATACGAAGGAACTGATTAGGCTTATTCCTGCATTCCTTTAATAAGAGTCGGAAAGCATTTGCATTGTAAGTTAAGTAACCAAGAGCACTGGAGCAAGCCATGCGAACCTAAGTGAAAAAGAAACAAGTTCCCCTTAAACACTGAGCTTTGTTCTTAAAATATCTAACCCAGTGTGCTCATTAAATATTTCACAGGAAATCTCTGTAGAGATCATACAGCAAATATGTATGTCAGCGGATGGCAATTTATAGACAGAAGCATAGCCATATTTTTCGGGAGGGCTGTATTTTGGAATCATGGGTAGTTTAAAAAAAAAAAACACCAACTAAATAGTCTCTCTTAGTAGAATCTGGTGTTATGTATTTCTTTTTTTTTTTTTTGATGAGGAATTTGTTTTTCTTATTTTTATTTTTTTTTATTTACATTATCGTGTTGGTTTTGCCATACATTGACATGAATCTGCCATGGGTATACATGTGTTCCCCTTCCAGAACCCCACAGGCAGTCCAAGTAAGAACCTTTGAGTTTGAACTAAGACAGGAGGTCTTGGATTTCACTGTGAATTGGAATCACCTGGATAGCTATGAAAATCTTGTCTGTGTTCAAACTCCCTGAAACTGATTTAATTATTTTGGAGTGCAGCGAACTGAACATTGGGACTTTTCAAAACTGCAAAGGTGATTATAATATAGGAAACTAGGTAAGAAACTATAGCATAAAAGTAAGTTAAAAATAACCACCCAAGGAAGCAACTCAGTTTTCCACTGGCAAAAGCAAAGAAACACGCACAAGTTCCAGGCCATGAGACTCCAGAAAAAGTAATCCTTTCTTTGAAGGAGATGCTCTCTGCATTTCACTCTGAAATCATTAGGTTGTTCATATAATAAAGTACATCCCTGGGAAGCTCTTAGGAAAATCTCTTCATGGTGGCATAAGAAATGCTGAAAAAACGAACGTAAACCAAGCCCATGGCGAGTACCAGAAGGCTGACATATTGGTCTTTACATTTCCATGCGACTTCTGTCTATGCCCCCAGATCTTCCATGGCCTCCACAGTGGTTCTGGAGCAGCAGCCTCAGCTTCTGGGAACATGTTAGAAGTGCAAAATATAATGCTAATTCTACACCAGATATATTAGATCAGAAACTTGGGGAATGGAGGGCAGCTGTCTATGGTGTAACAAGTCCTCCAGGTGATATAGCCTTAAAGTTGGAGAAATACTGCCTTAGCTCTTCCAGGAAAAGCAAAAGAAATGGAAGCAACACACTATCATAGCCAACTGGGCTTCACACACCCTCACTCTTAACTGCTGGGCGGATAAGGAAAACGTTCCAATGGATTCCACTTCCACTCATTACAAATAATCACAGAAATGACTGAGTGACTTTAATTATAAATATTTTTTATAAGTAAGTATTTTTGTATCATCCATGTACTTATTCACAGACTGAACCTTAAAGCCTGAAGTTAAAACCTATGTGCATATTTTGTGGGAACCAGAATTGTGAATGGCAGAGGTAGGACTAGAAAAATCATAAAATTTTGAGTCAGTAACATGAACTGTTGATATTATATAACACTCAACCTGTGGAGAAACTGGCCCACAGAAGTGAGAGAGAGGCAAATTATTTTTAGGATATTCCGTTACAGAATTACTTTCTCTTACCTCTTCTTGTCCTGAGTACAAATGATAGCAGAGCTGTTGGATTGTCCCTAATGTGGTAAATGCTTCTGGAATACCAGCTCTAGAATGAGCCAAGGTAGCTATTAAGTTCCCTATAAATTAAACAAGAAAAAAGTGCATGTGTCATTTAATTGATACAAACCAATATACTATGCCTTCCTTTATTTGCATATATGAAAGTATTAAAAATGAAGAACTGCTCAGGAAAAATACGTGTGTGTTAAATATAAACTTTCCCCCAAATTATGGTTTGGTTTTCTGTCACAAACAATAAAAGTTAAATAGGTTCATTTAAGTGGGAAGAATTTTGAAAAATCAGAGGTTTTCTTCCTCTTGGCTTCAGAATATATTTTATTTTGAGGCTTTATGTTTTTTAATGATTATGAACATAATGTTTGAACTACGTAAGAAAATTTAATGTCCTTTTTGCAATTCAAATGGTTTTGAGTTAAGAGCTTAATTACATTTTGAAAATCAAGCAATATATTGCTTATTGACATTTAAGATCATTGAAGTTCTTCCCATAAAAGCAGTGTTTTGAGATTGAAGTAATAAAGTGATCTAGTAATTAAATAAATGTGCAGCTACCAACTTAAAATTGTTTCATTAGAATTGGTGTTTTACTTTTAGAGATTTCATGTGATATTCTTTCCAATATTGTTGCTGTCTTGGAATAAGTGTAACACAGTAAATCCATTTTTACATTTGTGGGTGGATACTTTACTGAGGTATTCACTGACTTTGTTCTCCCTGTGTTTTCCAGCCTCCGTTAAAAGCCAGAAAGTCTTCTGTATTTATGGCCTCAGGATGAGGAGAGCTGGGTGGTATGGTCTAGAGCAAAAATTATCTAATGATAACCTTACTTTCAGGCTTATATTTTTCTAAAGCCTGAGTTTATAGAGGGGAGGAAGGGGGAAAGGTGGCTTTAAATATAGGGAGTAAGAAATGGGTAAGGGCAGAAAATCTGCGACTGACACGGAGAGCAGGACTTTTCGTGAAGAGTGGCCAAGTGGTGCACATGGGAAAACTGACCTGCTGGCAACCGAAGTATCAGTTTATGTAAACTCTGTGCTTTTAGAGCCTCTTCTGGAAACCATACCAACTTGGACTTGAGCATATCATTTATTTTACTTTACACCTGAAATCTAAATATCTGGCTTTGCTTGAGAAATCTCAGACATGCATAAGACTCTGGAGGTGCATATGACTCCAGTGGTGGAGTGCAGAGGAAGGTAAATAATTTTTGAGATTCAGCATCTACCAGCCTGGGAAAATTAATATTTGAAAGCTAAAATAATACAGCATTTCTTGCACAGAGGAGCTTATGAGGTAAAATTTAAACCCACTACAATTGTTTTTCAGAGTCATAGAATTACTATGACTAAGAATGTTATTTAGTTAAAAATATATTTAATAACTTATTTTAGACATGTATTTTTTTTCTAGCTAATTTTTGTTTGCTTGAATTTACCTTACACCATACAAATGTAAGCAAGTGAATTTTTTTTTTTTTGGTGTGTTCAATAATCCCTTTCAGTTAAAGAACAAATACTTTATTTTTTGGTAGTTGTCTTTCCGTATGGCTGTCATTTTGATACTGTTTTATGTTGTATTGAGCATGATAGATCAGGCAAACTAACATATTTATCATCTGGAGAGTTAGATCTGGATAGATATAGTCAAACTATTAGCACTAACCATGTCAAGAGTGCTACTGGACCATTTTGTTTTGCTATATTGCATAGCGACATAGAGAACTCAAACATTAGCCAAATATGCACATTTAATCAAAAGGAAACAGACAGAGGTTATCAGTATAAGTCTGCCAGTATTACTACAAATTAGTGTATAAATTTTGTTGTTGGTAGTTCATAGTTGAATTCTCATTTTACATTCTGAAAAAATTAATTAGAGGTTTAAAAAAGTAATTAGGGAATCAGAAAGGGTCTCATTGGGGTGCCGGATAGACTTTCATTGTTCCATGTAGACTGAACTCTGGAGCTCCATGAAGATTTACATGAATTCATTCTTAAAACCATGTCACAGAATATCAGGCTTATTTTATTATTCAGATTACAAAAAAACCACTCTTTTGAAAATAGTTTTATGTGGATATTATTGACTTATAGTTATTTCTTACCTGTCAAGGCAATAGTAGTGGAATGAGCTGAATATAGACTATCAACTAAAATAGTAACACCTCTCGCAGTCAAAGTAATGTGGTCCACATCTATAATGACTTTAGCTAATACAATAATCTAAAAATAAAGCACAGAATCATTGAACGTTTTCTACTCAGCTTCTGTAACTAACCTTTTATTTTTGAGGGGATGCTTCTCAGGAAAGTAAGAGAATCAATTTGGTATGATCTAGTAGAAGAAAAGCTAGCTGTGCGGCAAGGACCCAGAGTGTGTTTGCCTATCTGATTATTGAGTAACCATCATAGGCCGTATTATTCTTCCATATTCTTTCTACAATGTTTGCAACTTTTGCATCTGGAAAGTATGGGTTCACAGAAAATACTTCTCCGAAAGGTCACAAGATAGACAAAGAAGAGAGAATAAAATCAAGAAGAAGCCAGAAACATATGTTGTCTACATGGTTGTAGAATCAGGTGACCAGCTAAAGATCCGCAGTTAGAAAACTTGTTTCTGTACCTATTGCCTTGTAAAATAGGGGTGATGAAAATACTACTACACGCTTGTCAATCTGATAGGGTTCTTTTAAGCATCAGATGAGGCAAAATTGCCTATTAATTTGTAAAAAAACAAACCAAAACACCCACATCATGGGGTTTAGTCGCTAAGTCATGTCCACTCTTTTGTGACTCCATGGACTGTAGCCCACCAGGCTCCTCTGTCCACGGGATTTTCCAGGCAAGAACACTGGAGGGGGTCGCCATTTCCTCTCCTGGGGATCTTCCTGACCCAGGGATCAAACTTGCATCTCCTGCATTAGCAGGTGGATTCTTTACCACTGAGCCACCAGGGAAGCACCTAACCTTGTAAAATTCTACAGAAATGAAGGACTCCTCATAAATAATGGAGTTCTTATGAGGTAGAAGGGGGTGGCATAAAAAAATATTGTGAATTTTACAAAATCAGTTAATATTTTCCAGACTCAATGTTTTTTCTAACTTTCCAGTTTTCACTAAAGATACATTGATTTGAAATTTTAACCCTCAAATTTATACCTGAAATGCTGCCATTGCCTTCTCAGTTTCAATTGTTGATTCAAGGAAAGGTTCAAAAATTGATATGCTCATTGTTCCCTTTTCCAATATTAAGTATTGTTGAAAGCGATTATTGAAGGCAAAAAGGGTTAGTGCATAGCCTGCTCTTAAACAAATATCCTGGAAAGAGGAGAGATCCATTATCTTTTAACTTACTTCATTTATCATGTTACTCAAGGCAATAGGTTTTGAATTCTTGCATGTTAAGATACATTTCATTCTTATCTCTGGGAGTAAAATAAGACATTATTGGGGAAAATGGGTAGTAGAGTTGCCCCAGAATGTTATTGAACAGATAAAACAGAGAATTAGGTCGTGGTATCAGGGAGAAGAGAAGAGAAAAAATTTTTAATTTTTAAGTGGAATGTTAGATTACTGATTATGTGACTGAATGCCTAAATGGTAATAGGAATCTCCATAATTTTATTAACATTCAACTTTTTAATCATATTTTTATTTCAACATTTCAAAATAGAATTGATAAAAATTAAAATTTCTCTTATATAGCATGATATATATTGAATTTTATGCATTCTGAGATGATACCACTCATTTCTTAAAATAAATTTACTTGTAAAATTCTGTATTCTAAAAGAGAATAAAAAATTATTTTCCCTTTAAAAATCGCATTTTAACATCTTGGGACTGGGCACAGACCAAAAGTCAGTTTTCCCTTTGGCAGTCCATTTGCCAAAGATTTACAAATATAGTTGATCTTCTAGAAAGACCCAAAAGATAGAATCTTATCACTAAATCTTATTTTAATATTTTATTTGAACACTGTGGTACAGAGAGAGAGAACCATTAATTTCAGTGTGAGAGAACTGTTAATCGTAGTGAGTTTTCTTCTGTCACTGTTAATCATATTAAAATGCTATAGGTACATATGAAATATTCACAGATAAAAGTATATGATGCCTAAGATTAACTTCAAAAGTAATATATGGATAGTGAGGGAATATATAAATGAAATAACTGCTGAAGACAGGTCATGGGAATATGTGAGTATGCTACTTTGTTATTCTATTTCTGTTTGAATTTTTCCATAATAAAAAGTATGTACTCACCAAACACAAAGTAGCTCCAATACTTTGGCCACCTGACAAAAAGAGCCAACAGACTGGAAAAGACCCTGATGCTGGGAAAGACTGAAGGCAGGAGGATGAGATGGTTGGATGGCATCATCAACTCAGTGGACAAGAATCTGAGCAAACTCATGGAGATAGTGAAGGACAGGGAAGCCTGGCATGCTGCACTCCATGGGGTTGCAAAGAGTCAAACATGATTTAGCAACTGAACAACAAATTACAAAGTAGCACCTGATCACAGGCAAGAAGAAGGTATAAAGGGAAAGGGTCTAGAGAGTGGAGCACATGGTAACAATCTGGGAGGAACTGTACAATGATTGAAAGTAGAATGGGCAGTAGAAGGAAAGGGAGAACATGGGTGTCCCTGAGGAGCAGCTTAGTGAGAGTAACATGTAGATGGAACAGAGGGAGGAAATGCGGTTTAGGAAGTCAGATGAATTCCTACCCTATTATTGCCCGTATTACAGCAGCACATCTCCATCTTGTGTGTACTACAGTAGAGTAAAATTCTGTTTAATAATAATAATAATACAATGAATTCATTTCTCCCCTTTACCACTCTCCTTTCTTCCTCAAAATCTCCCTGAGCTGAGACATAATTGGCAATGTTCTTTGCTTATTGCTTAATGCACTGTAGAATAACAATAGTTGGGGAGTTTCTCTATTTCTCTAGGGTTAGTGTAGCCCATGGACCAGTGATAGTTCACAAAATAGTTGACAAAAGGATTATAGAAACAGAATACTTAAACAGCTCTTCCTTACAGTTAAATACCAATTTAATAAAGGAAAAAAATTTTAAATCACCATTAGGCATATCACAGTAATTATTATTGCATCAGTGGATCCTAAAGCTAGTGAGCAAAAGTACAATGCGTAACACAGTACTTCCATAGTCTCAGAGACACTCACCTCCGAATACTTGTTAATTACAAAGGGAAGAACAGTAACTAAAGGGAGAAATATGGAGACACCACTTTAATCAGGCACCCAAAGTTAACACAGCCAGTTATAAGACATATCAACATCGTTGTACTCCCTGCAATGATGCACTGGGAAAGTGAGTGAAGACTATGGTGTTCTCAACCAAAATGCATGATCTCAGTTTAACCATGAGAAACAGCAGATAACTCAAATTGAGGGACATTCTAGAAAACAACTGGCCTGAACTCATCAAAAATTTCACAGTAATGAAAGGCAAAGGACTTGAGTGTCACAAATTAAAGGACACTAAAGAGACATGATAACTAGATGCAATGTGGGATCCTGGATTGGATTTTGGAATTGGAAAAGGACATTGGTGAGAAACTAGCAAAAGTTAAATGACGTCTGCAGATTAGCTAGTAGTATTGTATCAGTGTTAATTTCCTGATTGACATCCAAGAAAGTTATGTACCTTCAGAACACTCTGTACTATTTTTGAAGATTTATGGAAATTACAAAATTATTTCGAAATTTACAGTTTGGTTGCTTTAAAATTATCTCCTCATAACAGATTGCTGGGGAAAAAGCTATTCCTTCATCACAAATAGTTTGAGAACCACCACGTTAGAATACTGGGTAAGAAGTAGATGACTGAAGGTTGAAAGATCATAAAATTAAGTTGAAATTTGATGCATCCAGGACAGAAGAGATTTTGTTTTTTGGCTTGTCACCAGCATTAAAATTGCTACATTTCAAAGATGAAATATGACAACTATGAAAAATATGGAACCATATTATTACATCATTACAAACTAACAACCTATCAAAGATACTTTACATTTTTTAAATAATACATTTGAATATTGCATGAAAAAGATGATGAAATTTTGAGGATGTAGTCTAAAGATCATTTTCTTCTAAATGAACTCTAACATTTCATAAGGTTATTACCTTATCTTCTGAGTGAAGAAGATAAAGGACATCAGCATAATCAAATCCTTCATTTTCTTGTAATTCCTTCTGTAAGAGATCATTCCTTAGGACAATGCATGCCAAGGAAAATGCCACTTCAACCTACGTATATAATTTTCAGAAATATATTTTTCACTCATGGTTTACCAAATGACACATTTCATCATTCAAATATTTATATAGGATATATCAATTCAAAGATACCATAGAATATCATTAATTTCATTTCTTAGACTAGTATATAGAGAGTAGCAATCACAACTCCTGGAAAAATTCCCCTCATAACTTTTAACAGCTGAGAAAATAATCTTTCTGTGTACTACACAACCACAAAGCTCCATCTGAGGGCCCAGGGGAGGTAACAAGGGCCTGCAGTGCATGTGAAGAAATTTATCATAAGTGCATAGTTGTATTCCTTCCACATCTAAAAAAAAAAAAAGCTTTAAAAAAAAAATTTCCTAGCATGGTGCTTGTTAGCTACTGACCATTGAGATGTAATGCTCTAATGGAATGCGTTCAAGTGAAGCAAAGCCCTGGGGAATAATCCTGAGGCCGTTTTCTCCTTCTGGTTCTGGAGTCCTTTAAGCAGACTGTTAATGACCCCTAGTATTATTGGGCTCACTAGACAAATTTTTATGGATTTCTATAAAAAGCATTGTGAATTTGAAAAGCATGATTATTATTGCAAAAATATTTACTATAGAATCTTACTTGAGGAAAAGTATTAAAATGTTAAATATTGATGTTCTGTTTTAATAAGTTTAAGAACTCATTGAAAATATATGCTGAAATATAGACAGATGCAACTGAAGTAAACTGTTTTGCCATGAAAATGTACATTTTAAAATAAAAAATGTATTTTATATGTCATTTTCCTTAGTCTTGAGAAATGTAATTGTACTTTGAAAGTCAGTGCAGTTTTTACATATAATTCAAGCCAAAAAGTGCTAGCATGTGCCTCTTTGTTTCCCTAATCAACTTCTGTAATGACATAATCTCTTTCATGGCAAGAAAAGCCAGATAACTTATAACATCTGATAACAAAATAACAAACACCTTCCTTAAAAGAAATCATGGTATATTTACTTATATATTTTGTCCGTATGTTATTTTTATTTTTTGATTTCCAGCAGAGCCCTTACCAAATTTTAAAGAGAAAATAAATTTTTTGTTGTTATAGTTTGTGTGGCCCAAGTATAGATGTTCTGAATTTCTAAAACCTTGGTAAAGGATTTTAATAGATGTGAATGTCATTTAAATAAAGGCATTTAACTAGCAGTAAATGGAAGAATGAATGACTCTTCAGCAACTCATAGTAATTCCTAGCAGTGTCCACCCTTGAGCACTACTGCCAGCCAACACTGGTTGCCTGCTGGAAGGTGGGGCTGTTTTGATGGTATAAGCACTGACAGGATTCATTCATATTTGAGAAATTTTACTACATAAATCATACGTCCTCATTATCCTCACCCAGGTTCAACAACCAGTATCTGAGGAAGAAGGAAAGAAATTCTATGAATAATCAAATATCTGAGAAATAAAAACTTCGATAAGTAGACAGAAGACTAAGACTTTCTTGTTAAATCTGAAGAAACTATATTTTAATAAAATTTAGTAATATCTTTGCTACTATCTTTGTAGCAATTTTTTCACTTTAATAAGGAGTTCTAATTTCCTTCATATTTTTGTTTTTGGCATTCTAGTCTTAAAATCTAGATAAGGAAATTAACCCAATTCCCCAGAATTCAGGTTTTTTTTTTCCTTTGAAGTATCAAAGAATCCACAAAACCTCTTTCTGTGGCAACTTTTTTGTTTAAAACTTCTGGGATTTTGTGATTTTGTCTTTGGCAGAAAAAACACAATTCTGTAAAGCAATTATCCTTCAATGCAAAAATACATTTTAAAAAATTAGGATTTTGTTTAAAAGGTTAGATACTTTTATTATACTTCTGAGCTTGCCTAAAGATGAAAATTATTCTTTAAAAAGTCATTTATGTTAATTTCTACTATACCACACAAAAGTCTTTATATACCTTAATATTAGGAGAAGGGTGACTTCTTAGTAGTTGAATAAGTACTGGAAAGGCATTTTCATCTACAACAAATTGTTGACTAATGGGATTGCTTGTATGAGCGACACCTGTAAGAATCCACATCTCAATGAGATAACGTTTTTCCATCTCGGAAATGGTAAAGTCAAACATAGCTCAATATGTTTGGTTCTCAGTGTGTCCTAGCATAATATGGTTGGTAAATTACAAAAGGAAATGCTTTATTGACACTATTTTACCTTAATTAACTTTTTAAAAGGCAAAGTGAATAATCCTGGAAAATTTATTTATTAGTTAGAACAGTCTATTCTAATAGTCACAAAACTAAGAAATTAGAAGTGCTGGACTATCAGGGAATAATGATGTAATAGCTATAATTTATTTAAAAAATAATTATGTACAAGGTACTTCAGCTTACAGCTGCTACTGTTTTCTATTAAAAGTTTGTTTTTATAAAAATAACTTGAGTAATCACCTGGTTAAAATTTCTGGATTCCTTAAATACTCATACTAAAAAGATAATCTTACTTCTTCTAAGCATACTACTTTAAATTGCAGCTCTAATCTCAATTAAGAGACTCAAATCATCTTTCTAGGGGACATGAACGAACAATTTAAAATTTGTTCTTTTACCAATAAATGCCACACTACAAATACAGTGGGTTTACATACTTAAATGTAAGTACAAGATCAGGCCACTTCAGGAACAATGAAGAGAAAGCACCTACTTATTATTACCCGGTGGAGTTTGAAGCAACTAAGGGAACAGGAGCAGCAAAGAATACTTTTGTTTCATTGTTTCCTACTCCTCTTTTCCATTGGCCACCAGGAGATGTACACAAACAATAATTACGTGAATATTCTTCATTCAACAGACGAGTATGGAACGCCTGGGACCCCCGGCACTGGGATGGGGAGTGTTGCATGCGTGTTGTATGAAATACCCAAGATAAAATTGGCAAAATATGTGCAAGAATTGTACATTGGAAACTACAGAACACTGCTGGGAGATATTAAAGGCCTAATTAACGAAGAAATATGTGTGTCTATGGAAAGGTTAATTCCTTTGCAAAGAAAGGAACAAGACCTAACGACCACTGCATAAACAAAGAATGACTATGGAGAGAGAACAGAACAGAAAAGTGTGCCTCCGCATTAGAAACCCTGCTGTGTCTTCAAAAACATGTAGTTCCTAAGATTCAAAATAAGGAATATTTTTCTCTTAAACTTAAAAAAAAAGAGATTGCTTTAAGACAAAATAGTCAAGGCTATTCTAACCAGAATGCAAAGCAAGACTGACAGACTATGCTTAGTTACATCAGTTCCACTCATTAAGGTCTTTGAGAAATAAAAATATTACAATACCAGATTAGATATGGCTAAGGGCTGCAACCGTAGGGGTAGGGAGGAAGAGTAGTACCTTAGTAATATTTTTAGGACTGAGAATAAATTTACGAACCAATACAGATGGATCCCACTGCCTTGATGACGCTCAGCAGTGTCCCATCAGCTATTTTACTAATCCTTAGTAAGCGGACCAGTGGTGCGATCCCGTTCCCTTCACATATTTGATTTTGGTGGATCTTGCTGTCCTTACTTAAAGCTATGACGGCTTCGCCTCCTGGCAAAGAAAAGCAAGAAATATGTCTAAGCCTTCAAAGTCCTGTTCTGTATTGTGTAGATTTATGCATAGAACATAACTTACCAACATACTGCATTTTAGCTGATGGTGATAAAAGCATATTTATGATAAAGTTGTATCCAATCTGTTCTGCCATATACTTTTGTTGTTTTAGTGTTTGTCCTGCCAAGGCCCAAAGGGCTACAGCTCCTTGTTCCTTAACATCTATTTGAAACGCCTATTTTAAAAAAAATATTCCATTCAGTCAATGAGGCTTTACTGAATACCGCAGGAATGTGTGTTTAATAAAACGTTTATTCTAGAATTGGTTTTAGTCTTCTTTGCACTTAACTAAATTCAATATTGAATACTTTAAGAAAAAATGAAAAGTAATAAAATTCCTACCTTGAGAAGTTTTAACAGATATTTACTTAATGATTTTTCTAGAAATTCTCTCTGGATAGCAGGGTTGTAACTTGCCAGCGCTTCCACAGCCATTGCACCCTTCACTTGGACACTAAGCTGCTTTTCTTTAAACAGAGCCACCAGAGGTGGAATGGCTCCTTCCAGAGCCATAGCATCCTGAACCTCCTTATTGTCACGAGCAACCTCAGCAATTGTAACAGAAGATACAGCTGTCAACACATCTTCAAAGAACCAGTTAAATAAATCTTTTAAAAAGTAGGAATATAAGCATGCAGCATATCACTACTTTTCCATATTTTAAAAGTCAAGTTTACAGAGTCTAGAAAATTTAGAAAATAAAGAAAGACAGAAAAAAAAGAAATAAAACTCTTCAGACTTTCACCACCCAAGCACAAACATTCCATGTAATATCATCCACTATTTTTGTAAATACGTAATATATATAGATAATGTTGCGCTTAGTCACTCGGTCGTGTCAGACTCTTTTGTGACTTTATGGACTGCAGCCCACCAGGCTCCTCTGTCCATGGGGATTCTCCAGGCAAGAACACTGGAGTGGGGTGCCATGCCCTCCTCCAGGGGAATCTTCCCAACCCAGGGATCGAACCCATGTCTCCTGCATTGCTGGTGGATTCTTTACCGTCTGAGCCACTAGGGAAGCCATAGATAACTTTAGATAATGTTATACTTAACATAGTTGTACTATAAACACAGTGTCCTGCATTTTAATTTACCAGTAAAAATAGATTTCTCCCATTCTTTACAAACATCAGTGTATCCTATATATTCCATTAATGCATGTCTCACATTTCCTTAAACATTTACATTTTTTAAAATAGCGGGTTGTTTGTAACTTTTTACTGTTTTAAACAATGCTTAGGAAAAATCTTGGCACATTTCCTCCTTGTTGGTATATTTGTCCCCTTAGCATAGAGTCCTAGGAATTATTGGAATGATTGAATTCATTCATGGTAGATTCATTTTCTCTTTTTTAAATTGAAGTATAGTTGACATACAATATTATGTTAGTTTCAGGTGTACAACATGGTTATTTAATATTTCAATATATTAGGGAACTATCACCTCAAAAAGTAACTGTCTACTCCCATACAAAGTAATTTCAATATTACTGACCATATTCCTTATGCTGTATATTACATCTTCATGACTTATATAACTGGAAATTTGTACCTCTTAATCCCTTTCACTTACTTCACACAACCCCTAAACCCCTTTGCCTGTGGCAACCAGTTTTTTCCCTCTGTATCTACAAGAGAAAAAGTATACTTTTTTCCTCTGTATCTTCTTTTTGTTTTGTTTGTTCATTTGTTTTCGGTTTTAGATTCCACATATAAATGAATACAGTATTTCTTTGTCTGACTTATGTCACTTAGCATAATACCCTCTAGTTTCATCCGTGTTGTTGCAAATGGCAAGATTTCATTCTTTCTGTGGCTGTGAATATTCCATTGTGTATATATATTACATCTTCTTTCTTCATTCATGTAACAATAGGCACTTAGGTTGCTTCAATATCTTGATTATTGTAACTAATACTGCATGGAACATGAAAGTGAAGGTCACTCAGTCCTGTCCAACTCTTGCCGAGTCCATGGACTCGACAGTCCATGGAGTTCTCCAGGCCAGAATACTGGAGTGGGTAGCCTTTCCCTTCTTCAGGGGCTCTTCCCAACCCAGGGATCGAATCCAGGTCTCCCGCACTGCAGGCGGATTCTTTACCAGCTGAGCCACATGTAACATATGGGTGCTTTTCTCTCTATAAATTAGCCTTTACGTTTTTCTTGTGTAAATACCTAAAAATGGATTTGCTGGATCATTTTGTGCTATTCCATACTGGCTGTACCAGTTTACATCCCCTCCAACAGTGTACCAGAGTTCTTTTTTCTCTACACCCTTGCCAGCGCCTGTTATTTGCTGTCTTTCCGATGATAGCCCTCCAGACAGATGTAAAGTGATACCTCACTGTGGTTTTGACTCACATTTCCCTGACTATTGGTTATGCTGAACATCTTTCCGTGTGTCTGTAGGAAACTGAAGCTGTCTTACAGGGTGCATGCAAAATCTCACACGCTCCCAGCCCCAGTGCAGAGGCAGCAGTTTGAAAGGTGCCTGGGTCAGACCTACTTGCTCATCGTGGAGAGCCTCCAGGGGAAGCAGGAGGCAGCTGGCACGCCACAGGGGAATGAGACACTGCGACAGCTAGTTTTGTGATCCCCCCTACTGTGCTGATGCTGGCAGGCACACTTTGGAATCCTCCTTCTAGCCTGTCAGTGCTGGGGCCTGCCTCCCGCCCGCCCCCGCCCCACCCCGCTCCCACCAGCTTGCCTGTACCAGTTCACAACAGGCCTCACAGCTAGCCACCCATCAGAGCCTGCCCTGCCCACCAGTTGCCCATAGCAACCACACAAGGCAGGGCCTCTCAGCCAACGAGACCAGAGGCCAGCCTTGTCTACCAGTGTGCCCAAAGTAGCTGGCCCCGCTTCAACAGGAGGGGGCATACAGCCCACATAAGGGTCCTCTTTGAACATCTAGGTCTGATGGCCGAGGGTAGCATGCTGCTGGACACCATAGGACATCGCCTACGTAAGGCCACTTCTCCAACCCACCCAATACACAGAAATAGAATTAGGCAACATGAGGAGACAGGTGAATATATTCCAAATGGCTTTATGAATTTGTAACAAAGAAAAAGAACTTTCAAATGATTTCACTACATGAAAGAGGTTCTTAGATGGTAATTGCTTAATTCCAAGTACTAAAGTAAAAGAAAACCTTCTGCAACAATCCCCTTATCCATAACCTTGTCTTACATTATAGCCAACATAGTTATTCTGTATTCATTCTTAGAGAACTAGAATAGAAAGAAAGATGATAAACTGAGCAGCAAGGAAAACATACAAGCTTTTCCCCAAGTTTTTATTCCTCCTGCTTTCTCCCAATTCTTTATTCCCCCATATGTGGGGGAAAACCACAGACTTATGGTTTATGCTGTTTAAGTTTAAGCATAAACTTAAGTTTATGCTGTTGTGTGTATGCTCATTGGGATGAGAAAATTCTTACAGAATCTAAGAGACCATTTGCAGTAGCTACAGAAACTGCCTCATAGCTTCCGGTGTTCTTAGTGTTTATATGCACTTCAGAGTCTGAAATTAGCCTAATTACCTCCTTACCTTGAATTCTGATATCTGATATCTCACAACAAATCTAAAGTCCTTATGTAACCTAAAAATAGCTTCCGATGATCAATATGAGTCTTATTCACCCAAGGAGAAATCTACTGGCATCCCTGGGCAGTATTAACTACATTAATTTTATTACTTGTGTCAATGTTTCCATTTTTTAAAATGTCTAGTTCAACATTTATAAAAGTAATGGTTTTGATAATCAATTCCTTTTATAAATCCAGCGGTTTAAATTTAAGTATTTCAGAAGTTAGGTTATATTACACATGTCTAGATCCATCCTAAGCTAAATCCAGGACATCTATTCATAAATGACAAGTCCAAACCTTTATTTGCTTCACTTAACATATCTGGCCACTTTAAAATATATAGGAATAGAGATTTACCTGAATCAGAACTCAGGAATGAAATGAGGTATGGGATGCCTTTATGGTCTCTCACTGCTCTTTGATTATTTTTGTTTCCCATGCATAAGACCCGGATACAGTTCATCACATTTACTAGCACGCTTTCTATGTCTAAGTTTAAGAGATTTATCAGAGCTGGGATTCCATTCTAAAAATAAAATAGTATTTAATTATAATCAAATTTATTTAAGAGGTCTGCCATCTTTATTTAGAAACACAAGTCTATAATCTTTCTTGATATAAATATCTGCTTATTTAGGACAGAACAATTGCCCATAAACAAATGTGTTTACTGATATGGTACATTAAATGACAGTTATCACAACCTTGAGCATATCTTACACTTTAATTTTAAGGTAAGTATTCTATAAATTTATTTTCTCTTATTTTTGGCCATGCCATGCAGCACGTAGGATCTTTGGTCCCCAACCAGGGATCAAACCTGCATTGGAAGTGCAGAGTCCTAACCACTGGACAGCCAGGGAAGTTCCTATAAATATATTTTCAAATAGCCTCCTGTATACCAAAATAATTTGAGGCTGCAAGTTCACTGTAACATTTAAGTATCTAAAAGTGAAACAATGTATGAGTAATATCAATTGAATACAATGCCCATTTGGAAATTTCTGTCATTGTATACATTGCACTGGTAATTGCAATTTATGTAACACAAAATATTATTTTTAAATGTAAGTATAGTTTACTAATTTTAAGTGGAGTAAGGATGGCATTTCTCCCTACTAGGAGTAATAATGCAAGAATATTAAACAAGACAAGAAACAGAAGTGTAACATTATTTTCAATAAAGCTAGGAGACATCTATAATGTTGAACGATAATAAATGTTTATGAGTAGTCAACAGAGATGAGAGAGATCTCCCATGGCCACTGGCTACAGGAAATACTGGCAGAACACAGTTTTCTAAAGTAAATGGAATAGGGAGGGAGGTGGGAGGGGGGTTCTAGAAGGGGAACACATGTATACCCATGGCAGATTCATGTCAATGTATGGCAAAACCAACACAATAATGTAAAGAAAAATAAATAAATATAAATAAAATAAAATAAAGTAAATGGCTCTACTTTAAGGGACAGGAAAACACACACACACACACAATTCCCTGTCTGGAACAATGGGAATGGGTGTGGAGGATGGCAGCAGGATCTTCCCTGGACCAGTTAGTCATAAAGTGTTGAAAATTAAGGAAGGAAAGGATGAATAAAGAATTATACTGATAAAATGTTTAGAAGAAGTAGACTTATTGGTGACATAAAAAGAGATTTTTGCCCTGTGGAGGAAATAGAAACAACATTGCAGGTCCTATATCGCTGTCAGCTAAGGGACAGCAGAGCTGAAAGGTCCCGTGCATACAACCCTGCAACCTATGCCATATTCTTGTAGCCTAGAACATGGACCTGGGTTCTTTCCCACATGCATTTCCTGCAAATAGCTAGATTAGAAAGAACTTATCTCATTCAAGGTGAGTACTGATCAAAAAGGACCTAGAACAGGATCTGTTCAGACATAAGAGAAAAAAATAGGAAGAACTTCTGACAGATAAAGAATGTTCATCAGGAAAAATATAGCACAAAGTAGATGAAAAACTTTAACTGAAAATGATATTGACATTATCAGTGAAAAACATATAGTAGGCAATCACCTTTATAAAACAAGGGTGCACAGGAGAGACAGCAGTGCTCAGGGAAGATTTTTTGAGACAAGGGGCAGTGAAATGAGTTGGAAAAGCCCAGGAGAGATGTGAAGAGATATAAAAGACAAACGGTAGTCCTCACAAAAGGAAATAAGGCCCAAAACATAGCAAGAGACAGGGAAGGTAGGACTGGGTCGGGGGAAATGAAATCAAACAGCGGGACTTGAGGACAGGATCACCACGCAGCCCTTCACTGCCTGTTCTGGGCACAGAGCTCTCGTTCTTGCCCTGGTTCACTTTCGGTACACGTGGCTGCTTTGCTCTTTGCATCCTCACTGAGACTGGAATTCTTCCTGGGGAGTTTATGAGGGCCCCTGCAGAATGAAATGGGCATCTTTCTAGCTTCCATATGAGAGACTCACTCAGTCAAAATGATGTTCTAGGAGAAAAGCTTACGTGTTGGGCAACAACATCCTTGTTTTCAAGTTGAGCAATGTCATAGAGAATGACAGCACATCGAGAGTGCAGTTCAGGTTCCTCAGAAGCCAGGAGGTTAATCAAAGCTGGAATGGCTCCTGCCTCTACTAAAGCATGCACTATACTTGGGTGGGTTGAGATGTTACTCAATAACCCAACTGTTTTGCACTGTAATTTTATTTTGGAGCCTTTTAATAGATTGATTAATGCAGGAATGGTGCCTACAATGAAAAGATCAAGAAAGAGCATGGTTTGTAACTATTTGTAGTCAAGTTATCATGATAAACTTAATATTTATGGGCATTGCCAGGTAAACAATTAGCAAATAACTTGAAGAAATATTTATAAAATTATCACTTGAAACCACACAAATGTACTTTTCTGTCTTGTCTTTAGTATGGGCAGTTCTCATTGTCTACTCATTTGATTTTCACACAGCACACAGTCATATAATTCATATTGGCAACACTAAGCCAACTTTGAAACACTGAATTTTGGCTTAAGATAATTGAAAAATAAGTTATTTGAGCTACCATATGGTAGAGTTCACTTTTGGTTATTGCATCAACTTTGCATGGCAGTGGTATATGCAATTATTTGAGCACTTTATTATATTTTGCCCATATTTTATATAAGCAGTTGTGAAATAGAAAACAATTGGTTCAAAGGTAGAAATCACTGAGCACAGTGAACGTCAAAAGTATGGCTTCAGGTGGATGCTTGTTACTTAGTCTGAATGTGAAGGAAAAACATTAACACAGGAAATATCATGGGAATAATTAGGGATATGTGTGTGTAGTCAGCTACCTTAAATGAAACCTGCAACATGACTTGTCTATCTGTGGTTCACTTTTTTGAACAAAAACTTTTTGTACTTGTTTTTAGAAACATGTTAGGGGACTGCCTATAACTTTTTCATTCATTCATGTATTCAATCAATCAATATTTCTGAAGCATCTCCTTTGGGCCCAATATTCACATTAGAGTAATGGCTACCATCATGGATAGTCTAGATAGAATATTCCCACCATTTCAGAAAGTTATAATGGGTAGTGCTGTTCTCAGAACAATCCTATGAGGTCAGTTCAGTTCAGTTCAGTCGCTCAGTCGTGTCCGCCTCTTTTTGACCCCATGAACCGCAACACGCCAGGCCTCCCTGTCCACCACCAACTCCCGGAGTCTACCCAAACCCATGTACATTGAGTCGGTGATGCCATCCAGCCATCTCATCCTCTGTCTTCCCCTTCTCCTTCTGCCCCCAATCCTTCTCAGCATAAGGGTCTTTTCCAATCAGTCAACTCTTCGCATGAGGTGGCCAAAGTATTGGAGTTTCAGCTTCAACATCAGTCCTTCCAATGAACACACAGGTCTGATCTCCTTTAGGATGGACTGGTTGGATCTCCTTGCAGTCCAAGGGACTCTCAAGAGTCTTCTCCAACACCACAGTTCAAAAGCATCAATTCTTCGGTGCTTAGCCTTTTTCACTGTCCAACTCTCACATACATACATGACTACTAGAAAAACCATAGCCTTGACTAGACGGATCTTTGTTGGCAAAGTAATGTCTCTGCTTTTCAATACGCTATCCAGGTTGGTCATAACTTTCCTTCCAAGGACTAAGCATCTTTTAATATCATGTCTGCAATCACCATCTGCAGTGATTTTGGAGCCCCCCCAAAATAAAGTCTGACTGTTTCCCCATCTATTTCCCATGAAGTGATGGGACCAGATGCCATGATCTTATTTTTCTTAATGTTGAGCCTTAAGCCAACGTTTTCATTCTCCTCTTTCACTTTCATCAAGAGGCTTTTTAGTTCCTCTTCACTTCCTGCCATAAGGGTGGTGTCATCTGCATATCTGAGGTTATTGATATTTCTCCCAGCAATCTTGATTCCAGCTTCTGCTTCTTCCAGCCCAGCATGTCTCATGATGTACTCTGCATATAAGTTAAATAAGTAGGGTGACAATATACAGCCTTGACGTACTCCTTTTCCTATTTGGAACCAGTCTGTTCCATGTCCTATGAGGTAGTAACTATTTTATTAATGAGGAAATTAAGCATACAGAAAAGTAAGTTTTTTTTTTTAGTCTAAGTTCTAAATGCAGAGCTAGTTACAGACTAGCTTGCAAAGTTTTAGAGAAATGAGCTTTATATAGTTTTTGATCCTGTGCCACTTTCACTTGAAATATAAAATACAAGATTTACAGGTAAAGGGAATTATCTTAGAAAAAAGGAAAATAGAAACTTAAGATCAACTAAAGAGTTTTCTTCACAATTAAAAGTACGTTTTAAAGTAAGTGGACATATCTCTACATAAAATAGCATAAGTAAAAGACAGTTAATAGATTTTACATCACCTGCATCCAAAATACATTTCCAGTATTCATCATTTGCCAAGCAGATTACTTCTAAAGACATGACAGCCATCATCCTTCGTTTATAGCTTTCGCACTGCAACATTTCTGAAAAGTATTCAACAGAAAAATACACGTTGTCATTTCACAAGAGGTAATGATTCTGTTTCTGTATAGGCCAAGTGAAGCCATGAGTTGAGATCACCAACATTACCACCCACAGCATTCTTTAAGTTTCCCTCTGTGCATGTGAGGTGCTTAGACAGACTGAACACCCATGATGTTCAAAGATTATAATCTGTATAATTAGTATAAAATATCCTAAAAAATCCTTTATCTTTGGCCTGAATGACTTAGATGGGCTAGTCACATGGTTCAAAAATCATCTGGAAAATAATATAGCTCTTATGCCTGAAATCAGTTGTTGAATAAAATTTGAGTATAGGTTTTCAAGCATAGCAAAGTAAACTACATTACTGTCAATAAAAATCTGTTGTTTTTGTTCAGTTGCTAAGTTGTGTCTTACTCTTTGCGACTGTAGCATGCCAGGCTCCTCTGTCCACAGTCTCCCTGAGTTTGCTCAAATTCACGTCCATTGACTCAGTGCTGCTATCTAACATCTCATCATCTGCCACCCCTTCTCCATTTGCCTTCAATCTTTCCCAGAATTAAATCATATAGGAAGCTTTACACATTGCCTGAGTATGAAGAAGGTATTTTTAAAAATCTTGAATGAACTTATACTCCAGATGGGAAATAATACAAATATACATAATTCTAAACAATTTATCTGGTGCAAACAAAGCCTCATAGAAATATCTTCACTCATCTCTTTTTACCCGGCTCTCATAATAACAAATTTAGTCCCAGCTCCTACCTAGGTGGTTGACTCCATGGCATTCTCTTTTAAAATTCAGGTTCCACTCCAAGGTCTAATCCTGGAAAGTTCTAATAAATGCTAATTCTGCCTTTACTGACAGTGGAAATGGCCACTGTGGTGAGAGAGAGAGCAATTATGTAGCATGAAGCAATGAGGCGGTGGCCATATGTGCAGGGTTATTGCTGTGTTCACATCATTATCAGGACTTCCCAACAATGGCTGTAGAAGGAATGGTTATCAAGAATTATTTTGTACCATTAAGCTATTACTGTTAGAGGCCAGAATGTCTTCAGTTCATTCGTTCATCATGTCCGACTTTTTGCGACTCCATAGACTGCAGCACACCAGGCTTACCTGTCCATCACCAACTCCCAGAGCTCAAACTCCTGTCCATCAAGTCAGTGATGCCATCCAACCATCTCCTCTGTCATTCTCTTCTCTTCCTGCCTTCAATCAGTATCAGGATCTTTTTTCAGTGAGTCACTTCTTCACATCAGGTGGCCAAAGTACTGGAGCTTCAGCTTCAGCATCGGTCCTTCCAATGAATATTCAGGACTGATTTCCTTTAGGATCAACTGGTTTGATCTCCTTGCTGTTCAAGGGACTCTCGGGAGTCTTCTCCAACACCACAGTTCAAAAGCATCAATTCTTCAGTGCTCAGATTTCTTTATGATCCAACTCTCACATCCATACATGAGTACTAAAAAAACCATAGCTTTAACTAGATGGATCTTTGTTGGCAAAGTAATGTCTCTGCTTTTTAATATGCTGTATAGGTTTGTCATAGCTTTCTTCCAAGGAGCAAGCGTCTTTTAATTTCATGGCTGCAGTCACCATCTGCAGTGATTTTGGAGTCCAAGAAAATAGTCTGTCACTGTTTCCATCTATTTGTCACGATGGGACCAGATGCTATGATCTTCATTTTTTGAATGTTGTGTTTTAAGCCAGGTTTTTCACTCTCCTCTTTCACTTTCATCAAGAGGCTCTCTAGTTCCTCTTCATTTTTTGCCATAAGGGTGGTGTCATCTGCATATCTGAGGTTATTGATATTTCTCCCAGCAATCTTGATTCCAGCTTGTGCTTCATCCAGCCCAGCATTTCACATGATGTACTCTGCATAGAAGTTAAGTAAGCAAGGTGATAATATACAGCCTTGACGTACTCCTTTCCCAATTTGGAACCAGTCCATTGTTTCCTGTCTGGTTCTAACTGTTGCTTCTTAACCTGCATGCAGATTTCTCAGGAGGCAGGTAAGGTGGTCTGGTATTCCCATCTCTTTAAGAATTTTCTACAGTTTGTTGTGATCCACACAGCCAAAGGCTTTAGCATAGTCAATGAAGCAGAAGCAGATGTTTTTCTGGAATTTTCTTGCTTTTCTATGATCCAACTTACCAATGCATTTCAAATGTGTTTGTTAGCCTTTATCAAAAGTAACAAGAAACTCTTCTTCGCTTCTACTATATATATATATATATATATATACACACATACACACATACTATCTATAGATATGGGTATATTTATACTATTTATATATAGATATACATGATATGTATATACATATCTATGGATAGTATATATATATGCTTATCTATATATCTGATATAGATATACAGATATATATTTGAAAGTAAATGAAAGTCATTGTCATGTCCGACTCTTTGCGACCCCATGGACTCTACTGCCCATGGAATTCTCCAGGCCAGAATACTAGAGTGGGTAGCTGTTCCCTTCTCCAGGGGATCTTCCCAACCCAGGGATTGAACCCAGATCTCCCACATTGCAGGCAGATTCTTTACCAGTGGAGCCACCAGGGAAGCCCAGATATATAGATTTAGATAGATATATATTCCATATACATATCTATAGATATACACATCTATCTATCTATATAGATAGATATGCATCATATATACAATGTCACAGCAAATATTATCCTCAATGGTGAAAAATTGAAAGCATTTCCTCTAAAGTCAGGAACAAGACAAGGGTGCCCATTCTCACCACTACTGTTTCACATAGTTTTAGAAGTCTTAGCCTCAGCAGTCAGAGAAGAAAAAGATACACAGTGATATATATGCACACAAATAAACATTGAAAGCCCTATCCAGTATCTCTTGGGCTGATACCGTGCATACATACATTTGTTTCTCTAGCTGTGTCTATAGATAGTATATATATAAACATATACCTATGTATCACCTAGCGGTGATCATTTCCTTATTTTATTTCATCTGCCTAGTTCTCTCTGTACCTGTTGGTCATTCCTCCCACATTTTCCTGCTCGTCTGGGTACACTCTTTCCATTCTGGGACTTCCCTTTGCTATCATCTTTGAAATTCGCTTTGCTTTTCTCTTGGTTCAGATTCCCAGTTTCCAGTTAGCTGGGGAGAAATCCTGCTTTAGATCTGTAGGTCTTTCCTGGTTAGTCTCTGTAGAAAGCTCTTCGGGCAGCCTAGTGGGGATTTGTGGTGCGAATCTGAGATGTTCTCAGCGTCCCCACAGTTGCCTTGGAGTGGGTTTCTCTGGTCTGCGAAGTCCTAGGATTTGTCTGTCTGGTTTCAACATTTTATTGCTGCTTCTGTTTTTCTCTCCAGTGCTTGTTTGCTGCTATTTAATCTCCATGTAATTTTAGTTGGGACTTAGGAGTAAAATTAGATGTGTACATTCAGTCAGCCAGTAATTCTTACCTTTGTAATATTTCTGGCTAGATCGAATAAAAATTGAGTGGGGGGAACCTCAAATAGAATTTTTTCATACAACATTATCAAAATATGAGGAAAGATGTTGCTGAAACTGTTGCTTTTGGAGAAATTTGGAAAAGTAAAATTAAATATAATTGTATAAATTATCATCTGGGTTATTATTTTTTTAATTTTAATTCAGAAATAAAACTAATTCTTCATATACAAAAATAGTTCAATATTTTTGGTTTTAACTCAAAATACGATGCATGCTTTATTTGTTCTATTTCAGAGTAAGTATCAATAATTAAATTGAATAATGATAAGAACATTTATTTATAAAGAGAGTATGTGCTCCATACTCACCTACCAATGTTTTCCAAACTGGGAGTTCAGGAATATTTAACTCTATTATATGCTTGAGCACTTCTGTGTGAAAGGTTAGTACTGATAAATGAATGATGTTATTTCCTTTAATATCTGTTTTTCTCCAGTTAGCACCAAGAGAAAGCAGGTATTGAATAGCGTCCAGGGCTCCTGATGTGGCAGCCAGAAGCAGCGGCGTACACTGATTGCTAAAATCGGAAGAAAACATGTAATAACTGAGCACACATATAGTGTCAAAGGTATTTTTTGTAAAGCTATCCAAACTGCTGTTGGAGGAACTTGGATTGCCACATCGCCTTTTCTTCCTTACACAGCATTCTTCTGTATAAACCACAGGTAAGGAGATTTGCCTCCCTGGCCTTAGCTGTCCTTAGTGTTTGCCCCACCCTCCTCCCAGCTTAATTATCATGCCTTATAATCTGTTCAGGAGTTGATATAATCTGTACAGAGTTCTTAGAATATGCCACCTCTCTGATTCCTCACAACATGTCTATGAATGAAGCTGAAAAAGCAAGGCAAGTAATTATCAGCCCATTTTACAGATGATGAAACCGAGGCTCAGACAGTGTGTCAACCCATATCTTTGTAACGCATGTCCACTTCTCAATGCCAGCTTCCTCAGTGTGGCAGAAACGAGCAGTTTTTGTCAAAAACTCAGGATCTGCTCTTTAGACAGTGAAGGTCTTTTGGCTGGGCACAAGCCAGGCCAGCCCAGTGCCACATTCCTCGCCTCCCGTGTGAAGAGGTAGGGCTACACCACTGAATTTGGCCTGCGTGGTGTGGGTAGAAGTCCGCTGGCGATTCCTTAGAGAAAAATGGGGTGTGCCGTTCCTTTTCCTCTCTCTCTCTCAAGGCTAGAATGCGGGCATAGTAATGAAAGCAGAAGTGGTCATTTTGTACCAGAATAGGGAAACCACACATGAAGAATAACAGCAGGACCTCTGGACTTCTCATACTGCCAACCCATTACGCCAGCGTTCGACCATCAACCTAGACTTCATGAGAAAGAGCTACATTTATCCTTTTTTAAAACACAGATACTCGGGGCTACCTTTGTCAAGGCAACCTTGACTATAACTTTACTAACAGATCTATTGACTAACAATGTGACCTTAAGCAAACTGGATTACTTTGTCTGTAAAAGGATGAGAGTCCCAACAATCAGCTTATTAGCACAGCCTTCATACATAGTCTCCTTTCCTTTTTTTTTCAAACCATATTACATGGCCTCAAATATTAATTTTCTAATCCTTCCACCCATGTCTTCTTCTCTTCATGAAACCCCTTTCTCTTGCTGCCTGTCCGTGAACTCACCAATATCCAGCTGTCCCAGGCCTCTCCTCTATCTTCTTTTTCCTGGGCCCAGGGAAAACTTGTCCTTTATGAGTAAACATTTCTTCACCTTCTCCCTTTTCTATTTAAACAAGAATGTTCTCTTCCTGTTCCTTTCTTTCTCCTACTCGATGGTAGGGATAAAGACTACTTCTATAATACTTCTAACACCATCGCTCTGACTTCCCTCATTTGAGAAATAGGGTACCAGATTATATTACCCTTTCCAGGTCCACACTGCCACCGCCCTCCTGCCAGTGGTCCCTTCCAGCATCCTAGCTCTTGTATTGGCTGCCTCGTCAACATGCTTCCTCTATTATCAGGGACTTGAACACCCATGCTAACAGCCCTCTCCGTCCTGATCTCTCAGGTTCTTCTAATTTGTCTGCATATCACACACGTCACACTTCTCATGAGCTTCACATAGATCTCAACCTTGATAATTGTCCTCTCTACAAATCCTTTGCTTCCTCCTTATGTTCACAGACAGCTTCTTACTTCAACTTCAGATTTTCAGTTGTTTGATGTTTTTAGTGCTTCCAGTCTTTTACTCAACTTACGCTCAAAGACACACTGTCAAAATACATCAAAACTAAGAACTGAACTCAGATCTCCACTCCTCTTGACTCTTTCTAGAGTCTATTTGCCAGAGAATCTATTAGCCAGAGATCCTGGTTTCCAGAAAGCTTTCTCCCACACACATCTCTGCCCCAACGTAGGGAGGATTTATTTCTACAATGAATAATAATGGACAAGTTATTTGAAGATTCAGAGATATCTGAAACTCTGCCTAAATCAAAACAATAACCTGGTAGCTAGATTACTGGCCAAGAAAGTACCCTCAGGAGTTTACCTTTACCCTAACGGTTGTGAGTTAGCTAAATTGTTTCTCCTAAGACAGTAAGTACTTAACTTGATAAACTAATCTGTAGAACCACCCTTTGGGAAAAGGTTAGGAAAAACTTCCTAGGACTTACTCCTTATTCTTTCAGAAAACTTGTATAGGTTAATAGAAGTTTGATCTTTATAAATTCTAAAGATAAGTGGTAGAAGAAGACAGTGATCAGAAAAGGCAGCAGAGGGAGCCCTACATAGGGCTTTCAAAGCACTCATCACAACCATTCCTTTTCGGTGTCAGGGTTTGGGGCAAGACATGAAAGCAAAAATTTGTATTTTTACAAATGATTAATAACTTACTCAGCTGTTGCCTCAGCTTCTAGTAAACTAGGATCCTTCCTGCAGAGAACAATTATGATGCAGATATTGTCATAGAAAGCAGCAAAGTGAATTGGCATCCAGCCTCTTTTTTCAGAAAGTGTGTAATCAGCTTTGAAACAGAGTAGACAGACGGTTGTTTCTAAGGAGCAAGCCTGCGCTGCCAGGTGTAGAGGTGTTGGACCTAGAATAGATAGACAGCTACTTCAGTGCTCAAAGATCTAACCTCCCTAAAAAACATGCCTTTTTATTAATCATGTCCAACCACAGAGCTTAGTTCTGTGTGATATAAAAGCTCTAAGAAGATCACTAAAAGGACTAATTTAGGCAACTCTTTATTTCTTTAACTCAGGATACCTGACCATTAAAAATAAATACTTATTTATAAGTTATGAAGAATAAATATAACACTCATAATATTAAATATTTGAAAAATTAAGTCAATATATAAAATAGTCTTACCAGTGTTTTAAACTATTTCTTGTTTTTTTTTATATTTTATTCAAATGCTTTGTAGTATGATAAATTTCTTTAAAATTAAAAATATATATATATGCTCATAAAAGGTCTCTATGTCACTAAATCCTGGTGGGTATTTTTCAATTCTTATCTTTTCAACACTAAGTTGAACACTTCAATTTTTTAAAATTAATTATTTTTTCCTTTACATTATTGTGTTGGTTTTGCCATACATTGACATGAATCCGCCATGGGTATACATGTTCTCCCCTTCCAGAACCCCCCTCCCACCTCCCTCCCGATTCCATCTCTCTGGGTCATCCCAGTGCACCAGCCCTGAGCACCCTGTATCAAGCATCAAACTTGGACTGGCAATTCATTTCACGTATGATAATTTACATGTTTCAATGCCATTCGCCCATATCATCCCACCCTCACCCTCTCCCATAGAGTCCAAAAGACTGTTCTATACATCTGGAACACTTCAGTTTTAACATGGTTTCCTCTCCTGGCTTTTGAGATATGAGACCCTCTTATTTTTCTCCAATCTCTCTGGCTACTAATTGTGCAGTCTCCTTTGGGACCTTTTCATTGTCCTGATGTGGAAATGAGCCTTAAGACTTTTATCTCCTCAATGGCTTCATTTACAGCCTGCAACTTGATGACTCCTAGGATTATGCCTCTAGATCTGATTTATTCTCCAAGCTCCAGATCTATTATCTCACTAGGCATCTCCACACCCCACTTCAAACTTACCATATTCAAAACTGAACGCTTATCTTTTCCTCCAAACTTGGTCCTTTTTCACTGCTCCCTAATTCAGTGAAGGATATTGTCATCCAGCCAGTTCTATAAACCAGAAACCTGAAAGAGTCCTCTCATTTCATCTTCATAATCAGCCCTCATTACCAAGTCTTGGGGATTCCCAAGAAGCTCAGTGGTAAAGAGTCCGCCTGCCAGTACAGGAGACGTGGGTTCAATCCCTGGAATGGGAAGATCTGCTAAAATAAGAAATGGCAACCTGCTCCAGTATCCTTGCTGGGATAATCCCATGGACAGAGGAGCCTGCTGGGCTACAGTCCAGGGTGTTGTAAAGAGTTGGACACAACTGAGTGACTGAGCACGCACGCACATCACCAAGTCTAAGTATCTCTAGAACCTCAACTGATACCCCCCACTTTGCTCTTGCCCTTCCCAATTCACTTTTCAAAATGTAAATCTGATCTTTTTACCTCTTGTTTAAAACTCTTTAGTGGCTTCCTGAGGCCACTTGACCATGAGTACAAAAAAAAGGATGCACTAGTGCCAACATAGCCTGAATCATCTCCCCTCCAGAAGAAAAAGAAAGGAAGAAGGAAGGGAAGAAAGAGAGAGAGGCAAGATGGAAAGAAACACAACATACACACCTCACTCTCTTCATTTTTGTAGCTCCTCAAATATACAGTGACTGACCACACATTCCAGGCTCCCAGGAAAGTACTGGTCTATGCCTGTTGCCCAGCATAATAAGTAATAGTGCCCATTCATTTTCAAATTCCTTGATTCGGATGATGAATTATCTGATCACTCTGGGCTATTTCTGCTATCTGAAAGCTTCATTCTCCCAAATAATACTTCTATGATTGGGGTCTACCTAAATCTTATTTATTCCTCAGCCAAAATGGTATTTCCCCAGTGAGGCACTGTTTTTCTCCCAACTCAGAAAATTTCAATGGCTTCCTGCCTATCTTAGTAGTCTAAGTTTTATATCATAGCCTTTAATAATGCGTAACAGCTGAGCTAAATCGAATTATTTAAAATTATTGCTTAGTCTTCTAGTTTCTGGTCTAGCACGTAAGGAGCTTAAAATTCCCCAATCCATCCTAACAGCCAAGAAAAACTTGAACAAGCTGAAAAAATGAGCAGCTCTTCTCAGATCCATTGGAGAAGTGAGGTCACGGGGCAGAAATGCTGCTCCTAAAACTAGAGAGGTAGGCAGGAAGATCACAGAGAACCACAGCTTACTGGAGCAGAAACCCAAGAGAAGAAACCTCCACAGGATCTTCTCCTTCTCCTCTCTATCCTCTTCCAGGAAATACCTCAGCACAGCCTAGGGGCAGGAATAATACTCTTACACCCCCCTCTTACTCCTCCAAAGTATGTTTAATAGGAATGCACGATCTTGGCTCTCACCCAGGCCCTTAGACTCAGTCTTCATTTGACAAGATACATGTGGTTCTCACACATTTGAAAGTTTTACCCCATGGTAGTGGGATGAACTGCCCCCCACCCCTTGACACAAGCAATGTCTGATGGTATTTTTGGTTGTCACAGCTGGAGTGCGGGTCACGATTGGCATTCAGTGGGTAGAGGCCAGGGATGCTATTAAATGTCTTACAGTACACAGGACAGCCCCCCACATCAGAGAATTATCAAGCCCACCAGGTCCGTAGCGCTGAGACTGAGGAACACTGTCCCAGTCATACTCGAATCAGGGACATTCTGGAGGGATTTATATAGTCTGAAGAAATTCTTCTCAGGTAAAGAAAGAACTCCAGTCTAAAGAACAGATGCTTTCTTGGGACCTTTCTCTCTCTCTCTCTCTTTCCTGAACTTGTATAGTCCATTACTCTATACTAAAAATGTCCGCGATTTTGAAATACTTCCCTGCCTTCATGCATCGTGTGTTCACTCAATAACCATTCTTGACCACCTACTATGCCAGGCTTTCTTCTAGGATACCATGGCAAAGTCAACCAAATCCTTACCCTTTAGAGACCTTATATTCAATTCAAGGAGTCAGAGCAAACAAATAAATATTATACAGGGTAGCCATAAAAACTAGAGCAAGAATGCAAGGGGTATACCATTGCTGAAAGTGTTTGTTGCTCAGCCGTGTCCTATTCTTTGTGGCCCCATGGACTGTAACCCACCAGGCTCCTCTGCCCATGGCATTCTCCAGGCAAGAATACTGGAGTCAGTAGCCATTTCCTTCTCCAGGAGATCTTCTGGACCCAGGGATCAAACCCAGGTTTCCTGCATTGCAGGCAGATTCTTTAACCATCTGAGCCACCAGGGAAGCCTTACTGGGCTATAAATTCCTACAGTGTGGATGGGCCAGTAGATAAGCTTCTTTTTTCCCCTTGCTCTATCCCCCCTTCTTGCTCTCTTCAGACTTTGCAGGCCTCTGCGGATTTTGCAACCCCTGCCCTTTGTCTTCTTGTCTGTAACTGCCAGTGGGGAGCCCTGGCAGGAGACCGGAGGAGGAAGAGCTGAGGTCAGGATACTTAACCTCTCTGGTCCTCTCTGGTTAGCTGTTCTTCCATCAGTGGGAAGAGGCTGGTTTGAATAACTAGGGCCCTTCCACTAGGCTTCCCTGGTGGCTCAGATGAGAAAATATCTGCCTGCAATGAAGGAGACCCGGGTTTGATCCCCAGGTCGGGAAAACCCCCTGGAGAAGGAAGTGGCAACCCACTCAAGCATTCCTGCCTGGAGAATCGCATGGACAGAGGAGCCTGGTGAGCTACAGTCCATAGGGTTGCAAAGAGTCAGATACAAATGAATGACCGTCACTCTTCCCCTTACAAAACTCAGGTCTTTGTAAATGATTTCTTTAAAAATAAACCCTCTTTGAATTATCTTATATAGAGTATGAAGGTATAGTCATATATATATATATACATATATATATATATATATATGGTGTATCCTTTATATATATATGCAGGGTGTATCCCTTAAAACTTTGTCTGATTTCTGCATATGAAAGACGGGTTAAAGTCTCGCCTCAGCAAGAATGATGCGTTCTCAGACTGCGCAGAATGTTACTGCCACTAGGTGGCAGCAGATCTAAATAATCTTAACTGCTCATTTTGGGGTGGCATACAACCCACTTTAGGCCCTGATTTTATAAAAATAAGTAGAGATAATTTGCAAATTCCATGGTTAAAAAAGGAACAACTGCCCAAACTGAAAAAATATGACTAAAGAATCACAGGTAGAAAAAAGGTACACTTCAAATTGTATAGAAAGATCATTTTGTGTTATCCTCATGTGACAGCATTTTGAAGATTATATACTATAAGTTTCAATATATGAACTTTTAAAAAAGTGAAATATTTTACTTAAGTCTTACCATTTCTTTCTTTTTTCATGTCTCCTTTTGATGACTCTGTTTTAAAAAGGAATACATATAGAAGTATGATTATTAATACATAACAGTTTCCCCAAATTAGTCAAAACTGACTCATATGAAGGTGAACAGAATGACTAGGTTGAGATGCAGGTGACAGGATTACACCAAGCAGGACTGAGTGTAATTCTTGGCACAGCCGTCTAGGCGTGGGTACGTGCCTGAGATGGCATCAGACAGACCCAGGAGTGCTGCCTTCCACGTGGCTGGCCAAAATTCACAGGGGACAGCTTTGTGTTGGCAAAGTCATAATACGTAGACATTGCCAGTAGTTAGATATTTTCCATACCTCAAACTCAACTCAGTTCTCAGCAAATGGAAATCTATGTAGTCACAATATGAACCAGAAACTTTAATTATGAAAGCTTTTTTATTTAACATCAAAAACTTTTAAAACACATCTTTAAATAACAAGCCATCTACTACATTTTGACTGACTGAATTTTGCTCTATTTTAACTAAGTTCATTGTCTACTGAATATTTTAATTAAGTAATAGAAGCATCTTAGTGCCAAAACATTTTAATTATACTGAGAGAGTACGAAATTGTTCAACAGTCAATAGGATTAAAGCAGCACATTTTGTTTTGGTGTGAAAATTTAACACAGCTTCTTAAGACAACATGTTAAAATATAAAATCACCATTTCTTATCGCCAATATTGTTGCATCAGCCATTCCCAAGACCTTATTTCCCCTCTTCAGTTATGGAGGGCTTCTCCTTTCATTTTCAATTTTATTATTTATATACTGGTTAAATTTATTTCAATGAACATATAAATATGTATGTAATTCTAATAATCAGGAAAGTTTGCTTTTTAAAGTTTAAGCCAGGTTAGCCTTAAAGGGGTCATTAATCCTAAAGCTATGATTACAGAGGAATTTTTTGTTATTACATATGTTTATATAGTATCAAGAAACTATTACTCAGTTAAGAACCTGGGATAAGAACAGGGTGATCTGTTGGGATCTCTAATTATCTCCCTTTTCTCAGAATTTCTACAGTACATCACTGTATATTAATTATGTCAGTGATTATCAAATACTACCCTGAATTCACCATCACGCCATTCATTCAACAAGTATTTCTCAAGCATCTACCAATGCCAGGTTTGCTTCTGGACCCTAGGGTACCATGATAAACACAGTAAACCAAATCCTTGCCCTTCATGGAGCTTATATTCAATGAAGGAAACACAATACACAAATGAATAATACTATATAAGAGAGCAACAGGTGATACTTAGAAAACTAAAAGGAGCCCCTCTGAGATAAATAAAACAGAAACAACTCTGCTCTAGTCTCCAATACTAAATTTTAACCCTGTGTTAAAACCAACATGCATTTGTAATGCTGAAGTAAAAGAAAAACATTTTAAGAGATAAAAACTTTATGGCACCTTGGCTAAGTATAATAAAGCGTCTCTGATTGACGTTGAAGTTGGCATTGCACAGCTGACATATGATCGGAACTCTGTTATGTAGAGCAGCATGATGGAAAATAGCATAACCTGCCTCGTCTGAAACATTGATCGTTGAGCTTGAGGTTTTACGGCTAAATGTGTGGAAAACAGCATATAATCCTCTTTCAACAGCAGACTTCATACCAAATGGGATACTCTAGAATTATGAGGAAGGTCAGAATTAGTGTTTTCAAAATGCACCTAAAATTTGGTGAAAGGACAAAAAGGATGATGAACTATATTAATGTAATCACATGATTGGTGTTCAGTTACAGTAGAATTTTCACCAGATCCATGCGTAAAGTGTCTCACTGGGCAATGAAGTTGTTAGGGCTATAAAGAAACCCGGAGAACTTTAAAAATATTTTGGGGAAATTTTTTTCCTTCATTTTTTTAAAGGAGAGGTTGTATCTCTTTCTTCTCAGGAGACAATTCAAGGAAGGTAGACAAATACTCTTCTGAAATATTTAAAAAGCAAATGGACATCAAATTCCTTCTCTAACTTAAGAGCAGGCTAACTTAGAAGTTCAGAGATTTGAAATATATAGCTACAAGAGTAGAGTTCTTTGTTTTATGCCTCAAAGTGGAGAGGTGAAAATGTCCCATTTTTAGATGTTCTGACTACTCAAAATTTTAAAATTAAACTAAGTTTATCAATACTTGACATTTATGGACATTAAAACAAATTGATGGTAAATAAATGCCAACATCCTTTGAAACTGGTGAGCTCAACACTTAATTTTATTAGTTTCAAAAGTGGTAAGTCAAGGCATATTGAGGCAGATACAGAGATATGATTTAGGATGCCAGGGTTCTCCTTAGATTTAGTCCCCATAACTGAAGCCTGACTCTGCAATTTACTAGCTGTGTGATTTGAGAAATACCCTCAACTCACTGCATGTCAAATTTCCCATTTGTAAAATAGGATTGATAACAATAGTACTAGTGCCTAGAAAGAGTTTGTTGAAAGAATTTATGGCAGTGCCTAGCATACAAAATTAGCACTCCATAAATATTAGCCATTATTAAGATTAATCACAATTCCATTCATAAAGAGTTTGTTTTGTAACTTGGCCAGAAATGTATAACTCAGAATTTTCGGCTACTAAAATGTAGACTCTTAATTGCTTATTAAAGAATTCATTTAACCTATTATTTGTCCCTATGATAAAAACTTGAGATACCTACTTATTTATAATTTCTTACACTAAATTATGTGGTAATCACTGAAATACCTTGCATTTCATAGCTTTCTTGAAACCAAATTTTTTCTTAAATTGTTCATGTAATTGAGCATCTGTCAGTGGAAGTCTTTTTAGCCTCAAATTGTTCACTATTTCATTTATGGCTCCCCACCACTGTGTCTTATACAGTTGCTGATAGAAAGTTTCAAGGTCAAAACTGATCACGTAGTAGCTGTTAAAAAAAAAAGAAAGAAAAAATTTTAAGTTTTTCTGACTTGGCATGCTGGCAAAACTTTTTCTATCACAGCTAAAATTTTCTATGACAAAAACACCTCCATCCCCACTTGACCACTGTGTTCATTCTAAGAACGGATTACCATGCCTAAGGATTATTACACAGAACGTATCAAGGTGCTGTTCTTGTTGTTTAGACGCTAGGTCATGTCAACCTTTTTGTGCCCCCACGGACTGTGGCCATGGGGCTCTGGGGGACTGCAGCTCCTCTGTCCATGGGGTTTCCCAGGCAAGAATACTGGGTAGG